>JAEIIU010050139.1:0-17811 GCA_018874675.1 Drosophila baimaii
AAGCTTTTAATATCTAAGTGGAAACGGAAAACGGAGGAAGCAGAATGAAAGCAAGGATGCAATTTAAGAGAGGGAGAGAGAGAGAGAGATCGTGAGAGCGAAAGAACAGTTAGGTGAGTTCTGGAAGTCAAGCTTGCAATATTTATGGGGAAAGGGGAAACGGAGGGGGCTTTTGAAAACGAAATTAAAAAAAAGGAAAACTATTCTTAGCTTAAACAAAATTAAATAATAGAATGCGCTGTAGTAGACGTGGCTGCTGATAAAAAAAATATATACACTTTATAGGGATTAAAATCACTCCCTCACTTGTTTTTTTATTTATACGGAAAGACTCCCGTGAATCAAGTAGTAAAGCGCGGGATTGACTAATCGGAATGAGAGGTAGAATGCAATTTGAGAGTGAGAGAGTGAGAGAGAGATCGAAAGGGCGAAAGCACAGTTAGGTTGGATTTCGAAGTCAAGCCTTTAATATCTAAGTGGAAAGGGAAAACAGAGGAATCAGAACCAAAGAAAGGATGCAATTAGAGAGTGAGAGAGAGATTGAACGAGCGAAGGTACAGTAACGTTGGATTGCGAAGTCAAGCGAAGGAAGTGGAAAGGGGAAAACGGAGGAATCAGAACGAAAGAAAGGATGCAATTGGAGAGTGAGGGAGAGATCGAAAGAGCGAAAAAACAGTTGGGTTGGATTTTGAAGTAAACCTTTAAGAATATAATTGAAAAGGGAAAACGGAGAGAGCTTTTGAATATGTGGGAAATAAGGAGAAAAATTGTTTTATAAAACAAAATTAAATAAAGAAACGACTACAGAATAAAAAACATTGATTAATTTTTATAAAATTCTTTTTGTTTTGAACACAAAATTCTTGGCCTATTTTTACTAAAAACAAGTTAGAAAAGAGATGACTCCTTGAGTGCGCTGCAAAAGTCATGGCGAAATTATAATACCCTCTGCAAGGGTATACAAATGTAAAATATATACAAATAAAGGCATATTTTTGTGGCCTCAAGATGCTTGTATTATATATATTTTTAAAGCANAATTATAGAAGGCTTCAGTTTAGGTGTTTCCTGAATAATTAATTAATTAAAAACAGTGACTAGGCTTTATTTACAGAATATTTGTTATATAAATAGAATCAATTTTGAAGCTGCCTATATACAAAATAAGCCCCACATAGGCCGCCCCCCTGCACTCCCAATTAATCCAAATTTATGCCCCAGCTAGGCATAAATAAATGGCATAAATAAATTATTAGAAAATTAACAGATTCTGCAATTAAAACTACAAAACTAAATTACAAATGCATTGCAGTAAGGTGCGCCGCTCTTAACGAGCAAATAATAATGACCGCGGCATTTGTAATAACAATAATGAAAAGCCATTTGGCCATTTGGCCATTTTGGCCCCTGAACTGGGTCCAGGGCCTGCCTGGGCCTGGCCAGCCAAAGAACAACACACACGGCCATAACAATTAATTAACAAATAAAATGTCAATTAATTTTACAAACATTGCAGCGCCCAAAAGTGCACAGCAAAAAAAAAATAAATATATATGTATATATATACATATAACAATAAAATTTACAGCGCACAGCGCGAAGTGGAAAGCCAGCGCGGAAAAGCAACGCAAATTTTCTCATTTATTTATGATTTCAATTTCAATAAAGGTGTGGGGCACGTGTGTGTGTGGGTGGGTGTGTGGGTGTGTGGGCGGCAAATTTAAATAAGTTGGCAGCCGGCGGTGAAAGCATTTTTTGGTATTTTAAATATTTAATTGAATGATAAATAAATGTAAGCCTTTTCCCACAACCCCCCTACCCCACCCCTCGGGGAAAGCGCAATTGATGCGCACAATCATCAGTAGCGTAAATTACGGTGAATGTAATGGAATCTGGAGAAAGAAGCAACAAAGACTGATGAAAAATCGGAGCAAGGAGAGAGGGAATAAAAATAAAAATCACATTTATGTATGCGAGTGTGTGTGTGTGTGGGAGTGTGTGTGGGGGTGTGTGTGTGTGTTTAAGCGAACCAATGATTGTGGCCAAGGCATATAAATATTTATACAGGACTCGCTATAAAGAAGTCATTAAGGGGTTACCTGGACCAGGGAAGGCATTGGATTTAAATATTATAAATATATATAAAAACATTAATAAATAAAGGAAGATTCAAGAAAAATATTCAGCTGTTTTTAAGGTTAACCAGAGCCACCTTACCTCCTAAGTAGCCACAGCTAATATTACTCTATATATTCTTATTATTTGTGAGAGCTTTCTTTAACACTAATAATGATAAAAAATGAGTTACTACATAAATAAGGTAATATTATCTTAGCAAATTCATGAATTATAAATAAAACAAATATAAAAAATAAATAAATTATTTAATTCCCAAATATTTACATGTATTTCTTAGTAACTTTTATGTTTATAAACTTTATAGATCGTTTTTAATTGAAAATGAGTTACTACATAAATAAGGTAATATTGTCTTAACAAATTCATGAATTATTAATATAACAAATATACAAAATAAATGAATCATGAAATTCCTAAATATTTACTTACATTTTTTAGTTACTTTTATGTTTATAAACTTTATAGATGGTTTTTCAATAAATAGGAAATACTAACGAAAGAAATTACCAACCTGATATAATTTTGTATTTATTTAACCAAGCTTTACTCATATATTTACTCTATTAATTATTTTATAATAATATTTAAAATATTTATTCCGAGTTTCCCTTGTATAAATAGTGCGGAGTTTGATCCGTAAGTGGAACTCCGCTGATGAGACCATTGGGTAGGGTTGAAACAGCTGTACGAAGATGCCTCGCTTACAACGGATCTGTGTGCTCGATGAAAATAACATAAATAAATATCTATAAATAATTAGACCTCAAGTTCGCTAAACGCATTATCTGGAAAACTACAAGGTCGCTAATTCATTATATATTTACAATAAATATTTATAAAATAATATATAATAATACATTAATAAAGTATAATATATATTATTTTATTTTTTATTTTTATTATAATATATAATAATATATTCAGAAAATATAATATATATTATTTTATTTATAGCATAATAAAGAGTACCTAACGCGTCTGGTACACCCCTTCAGACTCAGTTATTCGAACGCTAGCCGCCATTTTGTTTGGCCGCAGACGCAAAATGCAATTTAATTATTACATTTTGGAGTTTCTGGTCCCCTCGAACACCACCCCCCTCTACCATCCCCCCTCCCAGCCACCTCTCTGGGTCGCCGCCACTGGCTGTCCACATATTTATTTACTTATTTATTTAAACATTTATTTATCGTATTTACTTGCGTTTCATTTGCCCTGGCACACGGACTCTCGGGGGGGCTTGGGTTTTCCATTTTCCACTCTCCGCTCTCCACTCTCCACTTTCCATTTGCCATTTTCCATTTTCCGTTTTCCGTTTGCAATCATTGAAACGGAACTTTCCATTCGGCCAGAAATTTACATTTCAACTTCATCTGCATCTTCATTTGCCGCCGCCGTCGCCGCCCGTGTTTTTGTTGCATATTTTCTTTTTATTACTTTTATTATATTCCCCTCCTCCCCCTCCCTCTCCCCCTCCCCGCTAACGGTCCCAATTCTCACCATTCTCACCGCAGAACTAATAAAACTTTATCTTTTTTAATATCGACTGGTGGGTGCTCAGGGGCACACGCCCCGTGTAATATTTTACAGTCGCCCGTCTCGTCTGGGCCAACTAGCGGGAAAAGTTTTGGCGAAATATGCAAAATAGATGAGCTGCCGTGGTGGAAAACCGGGGGGAAATCCCTCAGAGAGCCAGTCGCAGTCGGGGGAATACGCCTGCCTGCAGCTGCTGGGGAGAAATGCGGCCATACTTTCTCGGATCAAGCCCTAATTAGGCTCTGTGGTGGGTCTGTGGAGATCCTGGATACATCGAAGGATATAGGATATATAGAATCGAAATTATTAATTTTATTTGATTTCCTTGCCCCCCTGCCTTCCCCGCCGCACACCCCCCAAACAGAGCCCTGCCCCTCACGTCAAATTATTTGTGAATAACTATGAATCTCCGAGTGAAAAACTGCTGCTTCTACATCTCCCTGCGGACGTCCTGCCTGACCAATGCCCTGATCCTGGCCTTCTTCCAGCTGATCGCCGTGCCCGTGCAGTACAAGGGTGCCCTCGAGAGCTTCCAGGGCGTCCTGGTGGCCGCCTACTGTCTCGTCCACCTCATCCACTCCATGGGTTGCCTGGTGCTCTTCTTCGCCTTCTTTGTGGTGAGTTCTGCGGCGGAATCCCTAAAAGAATGCCCTTTGAGAGCTCTCCCCACCGCACCCAGAGATTTGCGGCCCTGCTGCTGGTGTTTCTCACCACCAACTCCATGCACATCATCCTGACGCCCATCTTTCTGATTTTGGATCTCGTTCTGTGGAACCACAATTTCCTTACCCTGGGACTCGGCCTGATTGGCATTCGTAAGATGGAGCTGCGCGTTAACAACAGATTTTCACGTTTTTCCTAGTCTTCAGCATCTACTTCTGGGTTGTGGCCCGCAGTTACTACTACCAGTGCAAGGAGGAGGTGTACACCGACCGGCCGACCTTGTACAGCGTCACATTTGCCAATGAAAATCCCTAAATAGAGCCTTGAGAGTCTCTCTCTCTCGGTTTCAGCAATTATACACACATTTATATTTTACAACACTTTCACTCGACGGAACAAAAAAAAAAAAAAACGGAGACTTAGCCTAAGGATTTTTCACATGCGAGAGCCTCGGAAGCCAGGGGATGGATGGGGGTATCGGCGGTATCGGCGGTCAGCGGTCAGCGGTTAGCCAGACTTGGCCGTGGTTGGTGGGGCGCAGTTCATGCCACCTGGCGGTGGGCCTGGGGGCCGGGTGCCCGGCGGTGGTGTGCCGCTGGGCGGCGGGCCACAAGGACCCTGCGGCATGGCGCTCTGTGGGAGGAAGGGAAAAGGCGAGTGGTTAAAGGTTCCATTAACTTGGGCTAAGAGTATGTAGTTACCACCAGGGCGCTGCACAGCAGCACCAGCAGCAGGCCCATGAAGTAGCTGAGGTTCAGATGCATCTTGTGTTGTTGTCCGGAAGTCAACTGTGATGGGGTTCGCCACCAGCTTCCGCTTTTATAGGCGCCCCGCGGGGCTGGCCGAGCGTGTCTAAGTGTGATTACCGCCCGTTCAGGCCGGCAATTAATGCGAATTGAGTTTTTAGCCATGGTGTGAAAATTGGGGGAAATTGTTTTCATGCCGCCGCGATACGAGGGCAATTAAGCGTCGCGTCCAACTATATCTGGTTGTATTAAATCATTATAGATCAATTGCTGGATGGCCGCGCGATTTGCGAATCAGAGAGCGCCTCGTTCTCAGTGGTGGTGTTCCCAGAGCCAGTGCCAGTGCCAGAGATGGTGCTCTTCATTAAATGATTATAATTACCCGGCAGCTGCTGCTACGTGGCGTATGAGTTATATTCGCGCCCGCCTTTTTGTAAGACAACGCGGCGTATGCGTAATTTGCGCTTGGCTGGCTTAAAAACTTTTCTTTGCCGCGAGCAAAAGTCGAAACGCTGGCTGGAATTTCACACCTTATTGCCTTCGCATCTGGAGCGAAGGTCCTAAAACAATTAGCGATTGTTTTACCTTCCCCGCTCGCTCGCTCGGTAGAATCCACAATCGGGGTCGGTTCGGGGGTTACCGGAGTCTGTGTTGCCAACTTTGGCTGTATTCTGGCTTTTATTTGAAAGGCTAAAGGCCCCAAAGGTGTTCAATGTGGCAAAAACCTATTATTTGATCTTACATGCATTATTTAATAAATGTTTCTTAGCTACAAAGGGGAACTTCGAGTGCTGATCTCTTGAATATTATAAATTATAATTAACTACCTGCTAACTGGTAATTAAAAGCAAATATAGAAGTCCAGATCACCCATTTGAGGGAATATTTATTGATTAATTCACAGGTATTCTTCTTTAAATGTTCAACAACGAGATTCAACAATAAAGTACACCAACTAATAATATAAAAACATGATAATAAATAAATCAATGTTACGTATAGAATTATTCTTAATTAGTTCACCAACGAGATTCCACAATAGCGAACACCAACTTCACCCATAAATTCAACACTAAAGTTTACCAATGGCAAATATAGAAATAGAGATCACCAATTTGATGGAAAATTTATTGATTAACTCACAGCTATTCTTCTTTAAAAGTTCAACAACGAAATTCAACAATAAAATTCATAAATTTATAATATAAAAACATATTAATACATAAATCAATATTACGTACAGAATTATTCTTAGAAAGTTCACCAACTTAATTCAGAAATAACAAACACCAAGTTCACCAATAAATTCAACAATAAAGTTCACCATTGAATAGTATAAAAATATGATAATAGATATATATAAATCTGTTTAAGAATACTTCTTAAAAGAATTCTTTTTCACCAATCGAATTCAACAATATATACCACCAATGATTTGCAAATATAAACTAATTAATAATCTGCTTAATAATAATTTTTTAAATGTACACCAACAAGATTCAACAACAAAAGAACACCAATGTTAAAAATCAACAAAAAATTAATAATACAAGATTCTAGTGAAGAGTTTTTCTTTAAAAAATACACCAATAAATTCAACAACAAAACAACACCAACGATATGGTCTAAGACCTTCGCGGCCATAACAATTATTTTGTATATTTCCATCCAATATCGACATAAGGCCAAAGTTATCTTAATGGTTTCTCAGAACCCCAAAGCTTCCTAATTGGCACCATCGCCTGTTCAATGGCCTGTATCTTCGCTGGATTTGCTCCCGGGATGCCAGAGAGGTGTGTCTCAGGTGTGTGTGCTCCCGCCGCCGCCGCCGCCGCTTCAGGTGGCCAAAAAGGGGTGCTGACTGCATTTTGGCTCGGATTGCATATTCATGTACGACCACCGCCACTTTGGTTGCCTGCCATGTTCATGTTCCGTCTGAGGCTTAAGCTCAGCGTTAGCCCGGAGCAAGCAGGGGAGCCTGCTGGCTTGTTGGCTTCTTGGTTGGCCGTAAAACTAAAATAATAGCCGCATAACATTTTATCTACCGCAGTAATAAATATTCAGTTAATTATAGTTACCGAGGGGAGAGCAGGCAGTCGTCGTCTCTTGTATGCAAATGTTTCTAGTCATAAAACACCGAAAAACTTGCCGGCTATCTAATGCCAGTCGGGTTGTTGTTTGTTGTTGGTTTATTCCACAAGTTGGATTAGTCGAACTTGCCTCTGTATGTGGCTCAAAGTGATCGCCAGGATGAGAGTTATACATCCCTACAGGGGATCTCTCTGGTCACTAAATATACTTAACTATTTTTTTTATTTAAGTAAAAGGGTTAAGAAAGCATCCTTGTTTCTGGAATTCATTCTAAAACAATTATATATAAACTAAATCTATTATTTCCCCAACAAGTATGTATATATTCCCCTCCAAGTTCTAGGCCACTTTCGCTTTCTCCAAGACGTCTGCGGGAAGGTGGCCACAAGGATCCGCCCGCCAAGAGCCACCGCAAGGAGGGGCGAGTCACCCCTCTCACACCCCTCTGCTTTTGCGGACCCTTTTTCGCCGTGGCATAACCGTTAAAATTTGTGTTTTTGCGGCACTGGCAAATGGTGCCCGCCTGCCGCTTGCCTGGCTACCCCCTCGTCGAATGGCATTGTTCCATTGTTGCCGCTGCTCCTGCTCCTGCTCCTGCTCCTGGCAGCAGTACTTGGCGGTTATAATAATTAAAATGAGCAAAATAATTTCAGCTGAAAGCATCGATGAAAGGCTAAAATGCTCAATAAATGCGCCCCGCCTCCAGTCCACTTTGTGTTGACAGAGAGAGGAGCGGTAACTCAGGGCTTGTTTCGCCCCTGGAAATCCCCCCTTGGGGGGCAATTAAAACATACACACACACACCAAGAAAAGAAGGCCAAGAGTGGCAAGAAAAAGTTGCCGAAAAGTTTTCCCATCGATGACTTGCTGGCAGGGCCAAGACAAAGGGGTTTTCCCCCCCTACTCACCCCCTCCTCACTTCCATGTGATATCGATGGCAGTGGGGCCAAGGGCGGGCTTGGGGTGCCACCACCACAGTTGGCAATGCGTAAAAGTGTTAACCAAAAGCAGTTAAAATTACAAAAGGCAAACGGGCGCCATGGTAATGCGGGGGGAGGGGAAGGAGGAGCAGGCGGGGGGGCCTAATAAAAGCTGTAAGCAGACGGCGTACAATGTCGTTTGGCTCTTTGAAAAATTAACACCTAATATCCGCAAAATCGCATCAAAGTATTGTTCAACTCTCCCCCCCTCTTGCCACTCTTTTGTTGGGGGAAAACTTTGCAATTTCTTAAAAGTGTCGCTCAACCATGGCCCTCATCCTGCAGGACCTCCGCCCGCCGACAGCCGCCTGCCTTGACCCCGCAGCTGTTTTTTAGTTGTAGGCGTTATTAGCAACACTTAAGACGTCGGCGGGAAGTGGGAGTGGAGCACCAAATTTGAGACAAAGGAGCAGCCAGTGGAGGTGGGGTTGAGGGGGAGTAATGTTGCCATATTTTAGCCTTTTGTTTTCAGTGCCTTCCCCCCCTGCCTGTTGTTGTTTTTGTGTAAATTGACACCGCAGCAATGAGTTAATAAGGCGATCTCTGGGCCAAGGAATATAGATGAGGCTTTCACTTTCCCTTTACTTTTCTCTCTCTCTCTCGCTAGCTCTCTCTCTCTTGCTCTCTCCATTTCTCCCTCTATCTCTCTGGCTATCTCTGCCCCTTTTCTCATTTCTTTTTTAATTGAACTTAACCTGTTTTCTTGGTTTTTTGTTTCAGGTAATTTACACATGCTCACATATGATTTTCTGCTAAGGGTTGAGGCGCTTTTCGGGGTGGTAAATATGTTCTCTCCTCCCCTAATATATTATATTTCCCAATATATATATAGTATTCTAGAGATACTTAAAAGCCATAGATACAGATACTGCCACCATTGAACGGCTATCTGGCCCTTAGAGCCCTAAAACCTGGCTACTTTTGGCTCTATAAAAAACGCTTATGTGGCACACACCTCCTCTGTGCATGTGTGTGTGTGTATTTTTTATACATATTTTTTAATTATTTTCATTTCATGTCTTTTAATTAACATGCCTAATAAAACACATGGCCAAAAAGCGAACCAATGCAAACGGAGGGGTGGCTGCTGGCTGCCAAAGCATAAAAAGATATTGTCAGTCATTCAGTCAGTCATTCAGTCATTCAGTCAGTCAGTCTCTGATGTATGCAAATACCATCCCTAACACACATGCAGGGAGAGAGCGAGGCAAGGACCTGGGAACTTGGAAAACCCTTTGAATCGCCTTTTCCGACTCTGCCTAAAAATCCCCAAATATAAATAATTAAAAAGAAAATGTTGCTGGGCAAATCAAGCGAGCATAATTACGAAGCTGCAGCTACCACCGCCCACACCCACACCCCACACCCCCTGCCACTTGTGCCGCTTTCCACCCCTTAGGAAAACTCTTTTGCGGTTTCCTGGCTTTTTTTTTTGTTGTTTGTTCCAAATGCATAATGTTGATTATGGCAATAATTTTATGAATTTATGTAAACATTCCTCGACGGCGCTGCAGACTGATGATGATGCGGGCACCACTGCCAAGGTGGGCATTACGATAAGAGCCGCAGTCTTAACCCACTCGTGCCTAAGCCTCAGTCATTAACCCCCCCCCACCTAGCGGGGCAGCTTTACTCAAGATGATGCTCTATGAAGTTAGGGGATTTTATTTTATATTTATTTATATTTTTATATAATTATGTATGCATATTTTATTTATATTTGTATTTATGTTTAAATATATACCTATATTTATATATACCTATATTATTATTATTATTATTATTATTTACAGTTAATATAGATATAGATTTGAGCTAACCTATATATTCCTGTTTTTGTAAACAATTTATTTAAGCTCTAAAAATGTACAAACTAAATCCCAAATTAAATCATTTAAGTGTTTGAAGTGCTTGTAAATATATCAACGCTTAAAAAATGTATTAAATAATTACAAATATATATTTATCGACTTAAACTTGCATAAATTATTAAACAAATAAACTTAATTGAATATATTTCGCAGCAAAACTAATTGAAACTGCTTGGCTCTGGCCCGCCTTAATCCCACAGTTGAAGTCTACGTCTGGTTCCCCCATTCAAGGGATCCATCCTCTGGTTCCTTTTGGCCTTCTCCTTGGCCATATCCTTATTTTTTTGGCTCATTTAATTTACCGTTCAATTCCACATTCGTTTCGGTATTGAATTTTTAATCACGCACACACGCCTGACCCCCATGCAGGACAATCGCAAGGAGCGGTGGGCTGGGGGCCAGGAGCATGGCCTTTCCATTCAATATGCAAGCCAAGCGACCAAGAGTCTGGCAAAACTATGCAGCAAACTACCCAATTCACTGAGAGAAATTTAATAATGTAATAATTTATTATAAGTAAATAATTTATGAGAAGGATAAAGAGAACAAAGAGAAGTTTCTATTTAGATATGGCGAGGAAGTAAAGTTATTTCTGCCTGAATCTTTTAAATCTATATTATTATTGTGGTTTTAAATATTAATTTTATATTGATTTCTTTAATATAAATATTCCATATATATCCTTTAGGTATATCTGCATTATTTACGCTTAAATAAAAGTAGTTTCCTCAAAAGAAAAGCATTAAACCGCCAAAAAAAAAGCCTCAAATTCAGTTTAATTTTTTGGATACATTCCGAAATATTTGTGCAATGTATTAATATATATAATTTATATTAATTAAACACATTTCCAGTGCACTCCACACACACAGGTCAACTCAATTCGGTCAGCCCTATCCCCCTCCCCTCCCCTAGATACCCGATCCCGGATCCCACATCCCACATCCCACATATATGTCCAAATGCTCAAAAGTGTAGCTCATTAAATAATATCCTTTTTTGGCGACGAACTCGCTGCGAGTGTCCTGGGCGAGGCTGTTACTTTTTTTATTTCCCTGCCCGGTTGGCTGGTCAGTTATGGGTGGGACCTTGGGGTGGCCAGGGGGCGGAGGCTGGCCGGGCGGCGCTTATCAAAATGTTGCCGCTGCCTGTCGAACGTGGGGGAGGAGGGAGGACGGGGGGCTTTTCGGGGGTTTGGGCCTTGGACTCGGGTCGCCTTTTGGGACACAACCCACGGACGGAGGCGGAGTCGTAGTCGGAGTCGGAGTCGATGCGATTGCCCTCTGAACTGGGACCCTGTTGGTCAGCAAATGTCCTGGCATATCCAGGCAACCCTTTTTCCCTTGGCCCACCAAAAACCACCCCGCCATCGCTCTCCGTCTCGCTGCTGGGGACAATTTTTGAAAACGCTTTTAAATATTAAAATCCATGACGATTTCCAACGAGCGAACGGACATTCTCGCCATATAATTTTGTAGTTCTTGGCCGACGAGGACGAGGACGAGGACGATATTTGGGTTTTCAGTTTGCTGATGACTCGAGGACTCGGGGACTCCGTTTTTCGGGTGGCTCTTGGCTGCCCGTTGCGCATATTGAATTTATTTAATTAAGGGTTCCATGCAGCACACACACACACACAGACACCACACTAACTACACACAGACTGTATCCTCCATCCCCTCCCTCTGTCTCTCCCTTTCTCCCTGGGAACATCTCCTGCTCGATGACTTCATTTTTCGGAAAAGTATGCAATGGCTTCTCTTATTTTTCTCGTTCTCCTCCCGCCGCCGCCACCTCCTCCTGCCTTGTGTATTTCACAATAATTTGCACGAGTGGACAGCCCCACATCCTGTTGCCTTAACCCCCTCTCACCCACCCAGCCACAAGGCACTCTTAACCCATTGAGAAGGGAGGCTGCTGACACAAAATGTTTGAGTTGCGATGGGGTAAACTCTATTTTTCACACAAAATGTACCAAAAATATTGATAAAAAAATATATATAAAAATTCTGAAATATTCTGGTCCCTAATGGGTTAAGCCCTGTACGTGTCCATAACTGCGCATAGTTGGGAGATGAGGCCACAACTCGAACCAAAACTAAACAAAAACTGAACTCAACGGTCCGCTTTTTTTTGCTGCTTCTATTTTTCCCAGCCAAAGAGTGTGTTCTGAAGGGCGGCTGCAATGGTTTATATATATCTATACATGTATGTATATATATATATATATATATATACTTATACATATATATAGAGTGAGTCCCCAGACCCTTTGGTGTGTCACAATTTCGCATGGTCTTCGGTTTTCCACAACTTCCTCTGCCCTCAAAATTTCGCCTGATAATTATGAAATTAAATGAAAGTGTTTGTTGCTGGGACAAAAGAGGAGGAAGAGGAGCAGTAAGGAGCAGGAGCGCGGTAGAAGGTCCTGGCAGTTATTGGTGGCTTTTGGCATCCGCAGAACCTTAGCCACAATCAGTCGCAAAATCAACGCAACACTCAAGCCCAAGCCGAAGTCAAAGTCAAGAGCCGAACCTTGAATGCTCTCAATCTGGAAATACCTAAGGCCTAAAAATATATAGTAAATAATGAGAAAAATAAAGAATATATAAACAATAAAATACAAAGATTAAAATTATATTTAATTTAGAGTGCAAGCAATATAAATTGTTTTTCATATAGCTTAGAAAACCTCAAGCAAAATAAGCATTAACTCAGCTTTACCCCTCGCTGACCACCCACTTGGGAATTATAGTTGCAGCCCAAGCGGTTAGGGTATGGCAACGCCCTGACAGAGGGAGCCAGTGGTCAAAAGTCAAGTTGCGTTGAGCGGGCTGGGCTGCCTATGATTTCGGCTCGCTGAGTGGACGCGAGTGGCGATAATAATGATAAACATCGCTCTGGTCAGTCGAGGACAATCGAGTGGCTATTGTTGTTGTTGTTTGCCACACACACACTCGCACACACACTCGCACACACGCACACAGCAATGAGGGGGTTGGGTGGGCGTCGAAGGCCACGCACTTTCGCTGCGAAACGCGACAATGTCAAAAAGTTTGTTTTGACAAATGATGTGGCGCGTCCTTTTCGAGTCCTGTAGTCCCGTTGTCCCTGCCGCTGCTGCTGCTGCCCCGCCACCCCTCTCATGCAGTCCTGGTAGTCCCCCAAAAAGGAGTGCAGCCTGTCCAGTGTCCTTGTCTCCATATGTGTGCCAATCTCCCGTTGACGGCTTTCTAATGAAGTTGCGCCATGTGGCCAAGGCGAAATTATGGGCCTAGTTGAGGCAAGAACTTGGCTGGGAAATGGTTTAAAATTGTTTAAAATTGCAAAAATCAAATAATTTATTTAAAAAATAAGTTTCCTGAGGTTTCTTTGACATTTGTAGTGCAATGTAAATTTGAAATAAAGTTATTTTTAAGCAGAAAGGTAAGATACTGGTTATTACTTTTGTTATAACCGAAACTGGACCTTAAAAACCTTTAAAATAGTAAAATAAAATATATTTATGCTTTAAATATTTTAATTTTTTATTTTATTATTTAATTTAAGCATTGTTATTTGTTATTTTGAGTTGCCTTCCCTTCGAATCGTCACTCAGCCACTCAGCCACTTGGGGGATTTCCCCTTTCTCAGTTCACTCACCGCCCTGCCACTCGCTCTCTCTCGCCTTCTCTTTGTCTCCCTCTGACTCTCTGTCTTTCCCTCGTTTGTTTTCTCTGTCTCGCCGAGTGAAAATCATTTTCGAACTAGATTTCCCCTTGCCTGGTTCGAAAGCACTCAAGTGGAAAAGGCAGCTCTGCTTGGTCGTTTTCCACTCAAAAAGAGGGGAAATCCCCGCAGCGAGTGAGTATCTCGGGAACTGAGTAACAAATTGAGTGAATCAATAAATAAATCAGGGTTTTCTTTTAAATTGTATTTGTTAAGTGTTTAAAATTAAATGGAAAATACATATTTCTTCTAGAATTTAATGTGGAAAATGTTAAAGTTATTTCTAATATTTATTTTGATGAAAGAAGGCAACATAATCTGTAGAAAATATTATAAAGAGCGATTGGAATAATATTTAAAATCATTTTGAATACAACTTTAAGCTTAGGAATTACTAATTAAGTAGGAATTCAGAATTATATTAGGTTTCACCTAGTTTACATCTTGTAAAACCTGTTTATAATACTACTCTTTGGATCTCAGTAGTATAAACCTTAATTAACTAATCTTTTTTTATTTATTAAGTACATACTTGACTATTTTCCTAATTTATAAACCCTTTAAAAATATACATTTCCCATCTTTTGATAGAGTTGATTTGCCATTTCAGGACTTGCCGTCTCCTCTCTGGGCCGAACTTTAACCCGCGACAAGTGGCGCTTATCGATGTGGCCAAAAGTGCGTACAATCCCGACCATCACCATCCCGAGACAACAACCTGACCAAAGGCTCGTGGCTCTGGGCCATTGTATGCAAATTAGCCATATTTTTGCCATGCCAATGGAGGGAGACAGGGGGTCACGAGGGACGGGGGCACTTGGTGCGTGCCCCGAACAAAACTTGTTAACGATTATCAATTTGTCATAAATGGCAAATTATGTTTGTGCGCGCTGATAGATGTTGGCCTGTACAGGGGAGATCCCCTTGGAGTTACACTGGAAATTAATCTCGAGACTTTGCCAGGCTTAAAACCAAAATAAAATCAAGGCCAGAGGGAAGACTAAGAGGCTTTACTTGTAATTAACTTAATTTTATATAAATAAACAATTATTTCCCAGGTTAAGGCATTTCTCTCCCTGCATTTGAGGATCCCGAAAAGGCCGCATCGCATCGCACATTTGCGATAGGCAAAAAATGAGGAAAAACCCGAATTAAAACAATGGCAAGACTGCGGCTTAGGCCCAAAAATGGGTCACCTGGAGGGGAGACGGCTTGCCTCCTAATCATCGCTTGTAGATGGCAATCTCGCCTTTCGATT
Organism: Drosophila baimaii; assembly: GCA_018874675.1. Taxonomy (NCBI): domain Eukaryota; kingdom Metazoa; phylum Arthropoda; class Insecta; order Diptera; family Drosophilidae; genus Drosophila; species Drosophila baimaii. The sequence goes on from JAEIIU010050139.1 coordinate 14,993, forward strand.
TAAATACAACTTTGGTTAATTTATGTTGTCCACTGTCAACGCTCCGTTTTACTTCCTGTGGCCCCCGAATAAGGGGCTGCCCAGTCCCCCCGAGAAGGTTAACCAGAGGTTAGGTTACCAGTCGGTGGACAGGTGGAAGAGGCATCGATGCATCGAAGGAGATATGCAAGCTAATGGCATTGAACTTGAGGCGGAAAACCTGCTGTAAATATTATTAAGTGAATTGGATTAAAGTGCTAAAGTGCGGAGTTCGATCCGTCAGAGGAACTTCGCTGATGAGACCATTGGTTACGATCGAAACAGCCTGTACGAAGATGCCTCGCTTACAGCGATCTGTGTGCTCGATCAAAACAACATAGTGGTGTCTATATTAGGCCGATCTTATGACCTCAAGGTTCGCTAAACGCATTAACTATTATTCAGTAAATAAATATAATTAAGTTGAACTCAGAGAGAGATCGTTGGAGGCTTGTCATGGGCAAAAACCCAATCGGAATACCACTCGAGGGCCAGATGCAATTGTGTTCACGTTAATTAAGCAATGGCATCGCTGAGGGCTCAAGGAAGATTAGGCGTTGTGGGAGACTTCACAGGCAAGGACTCGCGGAGAAGGACTCGCTGAGGAGGACTCGCGGAGGAGGACTCGCGGGCCAAATAAACAGAGCCGCAAATATGTCGAAAACAATAAATTGCAAAGGGAACTCACACACACACACAGATCTAGACACCACGGAATCCGTGCATACTTTCGGGCGCACTCAGATGAAAGGGTCGCCTGTCTGATTCCGATTCAGCTCTGATTATACGTATATATATATATATATATAGAGTCGGCGGAAGCAGCCAAATATTTGCCGCGACGCGCACTTTATTATTATCCTTTTATTATCAATGAAAATAGAAGGGGCACAGACATGGATGGCACATGTGTGTGCTTGAGTAAACAAAAAACTAGCCGTCTTTGCTGTCAGTCTCCTGGTTATCCTTGGTCCTTTGACGAGGCCCTGGGCAAGACAAGTCTATGCAAGTAATACCCTTTCTTAATTTAATTTCATTTTATGTCTTTGCTTTATATTATTTATTTCTATTAGGTATTATTTAGGGACTTAATTTATTATATATTTCTAATTTTAAATATTCCCTTATAAATTCCCCTAAAATATGTCTGAGATAGAGCATCTGAAAAGGACTCTATAGCCTCACATTAAATGCCATTGGGAAGTGTGGCTTAGTCCTGGTTCAGTCGCCTTCCAGACCCTTCCTCCATCGGAATCTCTTCAATTAATCGCACCTTTTCCGCACACAGACACTGGTCCAACCCCTTCCACCTCCCCTCTGGCCCAAATCAAAACTGTGGAAACTGAGGAAAACTACTCGAAAAATCCCCCGCATTTCCACACACACTCAGTTGATTTCATAGGCAAATTTATTTATTGAAGCATAATTTTCTATTTGTTGTTTTGCGGGCTGAGCAAGGGTTGAGTGGGTTAAGGCGGAGGGGGGAATTCGGAGAGCCGTATAGGGTTAAAAACTATCAAATGCATTTGACAGCTGCTTTTAATTTTTGCCAGCAGAAAACGCGACGCGCTCGCCTTCGGTTTTCCGCTTTTCCCCCGCTTTTCACTTATTTGTTTTGTGGATTTCAATGGACTTGGACTTGGGCTTGGGCCTGGATCCGGGTGCGGGATTGATTGCTTTAAAGTTTTTGGGCCATTTCCTATTTTCCCAGTTTCCCCAGTTTCCCCATTTTCCTATTTTCGTATTTTCCCATTTTGATTTGGGAAATCGCAATCGGTGGGGTTTCTGCGGTTTGGCAAGGGCTGGAGAGGGCAAAGGGAATTATTAAAGGCATTGTTAGAGCTGCCATCTAAGGGGTTTTGAATTGTTTATTTAAATTTATTAAATTAAGTGGAGTTTAGTTAAAGGTAATTAATAGAAAAACGAAAGGCTTAGGAAAGTGTTTGATTATTTCTGAGAAGGATTTGAGGGTTTCACAGCCAGTTTCTTTATTTATTATGTATTTTTTGAATAATATTAGAAATAATATACTTTTTTTTAATAATTATGGCATGCTTTAAATTGTTTACTAAAATATGTAAAATTAACTGGACTTTAATTAGTAAAATTCAATAGAAAATCTTAATTTTCACACATAAATAGGGACTTAAAATTAAAGATTGAAAAGAATCGAACTGTTCGATGTTTTTGTAAGAGAAAATCGATATTAAATCGATTAAAATCGATGTTCTTCCAGCTCTACTTAAAATCAGGCTTAGAAGGTTTCCATACCAGGTTCTGCTAATTCCAAATCCCCTGAGTGGTGTTTAATTTCATTATATATTTGTAACATTTTTTTTGAAGCATTGTTTAAACTTTTATTGAAGGCTTAAAGTTATTTATTAAATTAACTGGATATTAAGGAATGATAATTAATAGAAAAACCTGTTTTTCTTCACACATAAATAGGCTCAAAAAATGCTTGACCATACCCACAGCCATTGTAGGCTTTCCCTGCCAGTTTCTGTTGAGACAGAAGCTTTTCCAAGGATTTCCTTTATATTATTTATTTATTAGTTATCTTAACTCCCCTGCCAGAGTTCACTGTGGCCACCATCAGGCATCTGGCATCCAGCGGAATGCACTTGGACACTTGGCCTGCCAAGGACCCTCTCACTCACTTATAGACACACACAGCCAACAAACGCGGGCTCTCTGTAAGGCCGTGTAATCCTGTTCCGCATTTCATTTGTGGCGGCGACAAATCCACGGGAAAACAGGGAAAATTACACACAGTGGCAGGGGGGTGGGATGGCAGCCTA
>JAEIIU010050161.1:0-10061 GCA_018874675.1 Drosophila baimaii
CTTTGTCGGTTCACCCCACACGAAGACGCACATAAACATCCTGATATATAGATACTACCCATCCCCCCCCCCAAGAACACGGGGAAGCACTCATAACATATGGCGGTGTGTGCATGTTTTGGCCGGCTTAGAAATATTATTTATGAACAAGGCGGCACAGACAATGGCCGGGATCCTACGACATAACCTTAGTCCTCGGTTTTTTAGGCACTAAGAAAAACTATAAAAAAAATAGAAATATAAATTATATTATTTGTTAAATTTAAGATTGATGAGTAAAAGTGTTAGAAAGGCTTACCAAAAGTATATATTTGTTAAGAAATAGATTTAAAAAGTATACAAATTTTGAAGTAGTTTTAAGAGGCCTTAATTCTCATATAATACCCAATAAATCCTTTTAAAGGACATCAATAAAATTTATTAGGTAAATGCTAATATAAATAATATTTCATATATTTTTCCCTGTGCATCCTTCGATTCCTTTTGTGGCACTTGTAATTTTTGCTGAGGTTTTTTTCGCTTTGTTGCACGTTTAGTAAATAAATCACGCGTTACGTGGTTCAGCCATTTTTTATATAAATAATTCGAGCCAAGTTTGCTGTTTTACCCCACAGTGTGGGGGAGTGGAGGGGGAGGGCGGTGTAGAACATTGATATAGCGATATACACTGATACAGTGACCTGTGAACCCGCTGACCATCGCACCGCCTACTTTCCTGCTTTCCTCCCCGCCCGAGCTCCTTTCATGATTTATGGCGTGTGGCCTATTAACGTGTGTGTTGCGTGTTCGGCCACGCCTTCCCCCTTTTCGGTACCGAGATTTTGTTCTCTCTGTGTAGATCATAAATAAACGCAAATCTATAAACTAAATAAAAAGCACAAGGGGGGCAAGATACTTCATAGGGTGTGGGTGTGTGAATGTGGGTGGGTGGGGAAAACAAACCAGAACATGACTCGCTTGTTGTTTATGTCTTGGCTAATGAGCACGAACTTGTCAATGTGTCAATTTAATTAGACAAGCAAACTCACACTGCGCGGCAGTAATAACAAGAACAACTCGCCACCAATTGACATCGAATATTGAATTATGCGCCAGCAGCAGCAGCAGCAACAACATCCGCTGGAGGTACCTTATTTGACCAGGTTGTATGTTTACTTACATTTTGCTACGAGCTGTTAACATTACAACGATTCACACACACACATACACACACACACACCCTCCTGGCCCCGGCCCCCGGTTACCACATTCACACTCTGATATAACATCAGGTTTTGCTACAAAAATATTACGCATACGCCAGGTGTGTTTGTCATGGAGAGTGCTCAGGGAAATAACTGAAGGCGTCGTAGATAAACGTTGGTAAGCATTGAATCTTCAAGATCTATAATATTTAATGTAGTTTAGAATTCCCTAGATGATTTAAATATATTTTTGTGGTTTTATAAGTATAAATTCTGTTTATATTTATCAAGGAATTGGTATTGTTAAACATTAGGGTCAAAGTATATTTCAAAGCACAACTATTATGTTGTTTTCTTTTCCCTTTTTTCTCAGTGCCCTAGCAGTAGCATTGACAGTCACATCCTGAGCCAAAATCAAATCATTTATGCCAGAGCTGTCCTGTCCTTCGGCCCCATCAATAATGTCCCATTGACAGGAGTCCTCCTTAGTGGCTTTCTCTCCACATTCCCTTCTCGCTTTTCGCTTCTCTCTCTTCACCATTCTTCCCTCTATCCTTTCAGCCTAAGTCCTGCTGCTTTACCTTCGATTCCCTGAGCCCGGACTTTGGTCAAACAATTAACGCCACAGCCGCCTTAATGATTTATGTGGGACATCAGGGTTGAGGGGGGGGAGGGGATTGATTTGGAAAATGAGAAGGCTGGGCTGGAAAATGGCTGCCTCAGCTATTGGGTTGGTGAAGCTTTGGATTCAGTTGCTGAGCGGATCATTGGGGCTTATAATGAATCAGAAAATCATTGAGGGAAAGGCGATGATGACCACTAAATGTTTCCGGAACATTGAGTTTTCTTCCTTAGGAAAGCAGACATTTTGGAAGGAAATAGTTTCCATATTTCGAATATTTAAGAATTGCATACTGACGTCCTTTAAATTCCTAGACTCTACTTCACTTAAGCTCAAGTTTTAGCTTCTGAAGAAAAGCCTAGAAAGCTTCCCCGAGAGACTCTTCCCAAGTTCTTAAATTCCCTTGTTGGAGAAGAGATTTTGGGCCATAATCCACTCCAAACGGAGGCTCTTATCTGCCAAAAATTCTCGCTCTCCTTCTGTTTAAATGTTGCTGTCCTTTTCGCTTGCTTAGCATGCAAATTTGATGGTGCTAGCCGTAAAATGCAACTCTCCTTTCTTCTACCATTTCCCAGCAACGTTTTCATTTTCAAATTTCACTTGGAAAAATTTTAACTATTTTCTGGCAAGGCACTTGGTTACAACAACGAAAAAGAACCCCTTCCTTCCTACCCCAGACAGCCCCCTCGTCATCTCAATCCTCTTTTGCCATTGTTTGTCTATTTACACGAGCTCATTAACATTTGAAATGACTTTTTGCTTCGGTTGCCTGTGGGGGGGTGGGGAGAGGGGAGTGCGCAGGGCCAGCAATTTTGCTTCATTTTTTTTATTTTTTTTTTCTGCGTCGAGTTATTTTAATGTTTTGCTTTTTGGCTCAGCAAACACTTGGCATCTCTCCTTTCTCGCCCTCCCACGCTCTTGAAAGGCAGTCCTTCGGCTCTTTTAATTTCTTCCTTTTTGCATTAAATAAAATTTGCAAAAATAATTTATAACCAACAAATAAAAAGGGCTTTTTAAACATTTGCACAGCCTGAGTTTCATTTCAAATACTCTGTGAACGAGAGGGGTATGTGGCTTTTTAGGAAAAGCATAATAATGTGTTTCAAAGAGAAAATTAAATTATTAGGTCCTTTTAATACCTTAATTAGAAGACTTTTTAATTTTCTAATTAAGGCTTAATATTTATGTGACTTTTGTAAATATGCAAATATTATATTATATTTATATGAATCAAATAAGCACAAATATTTATGAATTTTTATTATAACAACTTCTAACGATATCCTCCGTTCTATTTAACCCTTCATAATTACTGTATTTACTCTTATATTTTTTATCAATTCCAAGTGGTTGTGTTCTAAATGGAAAACTGAAGCATGAAGGGTGGCGGAAATTGCAGAAGGAGTTGCACGATTTCTTTCGCACTCATTTATGCTAATTTGCGTAATTATGCGCTTCATGAAATCACTCGGCAAATGCAAGCTAAAGTTGAAAAATGTTCCTCAACTTCAGCATTCTTTGGGGCTTCCACTCTTGTTGCTATTGTTGTTGTTGTTATTGTTGCTGCGGCTGTTGTTGTTGCAACAATTAACAAACAAGCCAAAAGGCAATACAAATAACACATCAAAACATTGAAAAATTTTCGTAACCCATTCCCCCCCCCTCTTGTCGCTCAGATGGAAATGATGGAAAATTCATAAATGAGTTGAGAAATGAAAGGCCTTTCGAGTCATCCATTTATTCTAACCATGAGGCTGCTCACCCCCTCTAAATTGCGACCCCCTTTATTGTTTGGCCCCAGATTGTCGGCAACAGTGTTGGCCAAGTAGCTGGTAGGTTTGCTATTTGGTTTTAAGATATTATTTGGTTTTAAGATATTATTTGTAAGAAGATTTAGAATAAAATATATATATTTCAGCAAATGAACTTAAACTACATATATAATCAATATTGTATATAGATTATTCTATTATATATAAATTATATTATATTACAGCCTAAGGCCTTAGTAGTCATGGCTGCTCCCTTCCTGTAGCTTTAGTTTGTAACTTTAAGCATACAGTTTGTAAATAAATAAATATATTATATTATTAATATAATAAATTTTCTCACTATATTAAATAATAATTATAATAATTAGAAAGCCAAGCCAACTATGTATCTGATATTAAAACTCGGAACCTGGAAGCAAAGAGTACAGCATTTCATATGGAACAGAGCAGAGACGATTCAGGTAACTGAATTTCTCCCTTACCATCTCCTGAATTGAAGAGGCATTCCCAAGGACATGAATTGGTTGACCACGTGGTACAGTTTTCAGGCTTGTAAAGTCAGAAAATTCACAAAATAATTAGGAAAAATGTATTTTTTTTATCCAATCTGGCTACAAATAAGTCCGCTAAAACATTTCCAGTTCCCAGCCTCGTTATTCTCTTTTTTTTAGCTCTACAGAAGTTAGCTTCGTTTCTAAGTGAGGCTTCACAGCTTCACGCCTTCTCTTTCCCTCCCACCTCCAACCCCTCGCTCGCTCCATTAGAACTTAACCCCCTGATGCCCCACGGAAGAACACTCAGCAAGCCGAGTTTTGTTGAATGAATAATTGAGGATGGATTTGTAAGCGTGTTTTTGGGGGGGGGCTTAATTATTTATCAACAGTTCGTCCAGTGGCTGCCAAACTGCGCTAAGCATAAATTATGCCAATGGCCAACCAGAAAAAAAGTCGGAATAAAATCCAGTTCGTGCCACGCTCTCTCTCCCTCTCTATTGTGTAATTTTCAATTTGGCCTAACGAGTTCACCGCGCCGCTAACCTCTAACCCGATTTCACCCCAATTTCAAATTGCCCGGCTCACCGTTTTTGATGTATGTAAATATTCTGACACGAGAGTGCCGGAGTCCATTGACAAATAAAGTGTTTTTCGAAATTTCAATGCATAAAAAATGCATCGATCGCTCTCTATTCGCATCTATTAATAAACGAATTCAAATTCTGTGTGCGTTCTATTTGCATATTTTATTCGAAGCGCATCAAATTTGCGCTGGGAAATCCCATTTCATGGGAATTGATTTGTGATTTTATTGAACTTCTATAGAGGAGCACTACTTTTTGTGGGACAAGATTTTAAAATAAAATAAAATATTTAATGTAAAATAACTTATAATTAAGACTCGCATCCGGATTATGACATAATTATTGATTTAAAAGATAGATGCAACTGAAACCTAAAATCAGCAAAGTAAATAATTTAAAATTAAAATAAGAGACAAATAAATAAAGATAGTTTCAACGCAAAGAAATAATGATTTAATAAATCTTACTATCCTCCCGGATAGATGTGGGACAAGATTTTAAAATAAAATAAAATATTTAATGTAAAATAACTTATAGTTAAGACTCGCATCCTGATTACGACAGTATTGATTTAACTAAAGATGATGATGATGAAAATGAAACCTAACATGAGCAAAGTAAATATTTTATATTTTACAAATAAATAAAGTTATTTTCAACGCAAAGAAATAATGATTTAATAAATCTTACTATCCTCCCGGATAGATGCAAATGAAACTTAAAATCAGCAAAGTAAACAATTTAAAATTAAAATAAGAAACAAATAAATAAAGAAAAAATGATGATTATCAACGGATCGATGCCATATGCAAGCAATACTCATCCCAGGACATGTTTCAATATGGAGCAATGGAGTGGCGGAAGCTTAACTTAAAATTTTGGCAATTCCAAAAATATTGAGACTTTCCGACTGATTTATCAAAATCAAATTCAAATTAAGCAAAGAAATCAAAGAAAAACATAGAAAATGAATCGATCCGTGCAAACAATTCTCTTCACAAGGAATGTTGAAAAACGAAGCCCTAGAGTGGAAGAATGTTTCCGACTGATTTATTAAAAAAAAAAAAAATTCAAAATAAGCAAGGACAATAAATCAAAAATAAAATAAAAGAGATTTAAATAAAGTAATCAGCGTGAAACCAACAAACTCGCTTGGTTGACCAAAAAAAAAAAATTAAATAAAGATACACAGCACTGCAAAAGAATACAAAATAATACAAATAAATAAGAAAACTTTAGATGTGCTCTGCTGGAAGCACTTCTTCGAACTGAATTCATTTTAGAGTCAAGAGTAGGGAGTGGAAAACATATTTATATCGATATCGATATTTTCGTATCTTTAATCGTGATATTTTCGAGGAAAAACATCCGCATATCGATATTTGTATTTGTAATGATATGGTCACATTTATGGCATAACAATAAAGTTCTATCATGGTAACACTTCAAACCTTTATGCCTTCGCGTTAATGCCAAATGGCATAAAAATGCAAGCTCATAAATTACCTTAAATTCTCAGTTATTTTCTTTTCAAAAAGAGAGAGGGCGAGAGTCCTTTAAGCGCAATTTGTATCGAAATATGGCGCACACACACACACAAGTAATGGCTGCCTTTCACATTAATTTACTTGGTCCGTGAAAATGCCAGTTAAATTTGTCTGATCAAAAAGAATTTCCGGACGTTTTTTTCATGTGTCTTGCATTGCCCTCACTTATGTCCATTTTATATGCTTTCACATTCTTTTGCTGGCGCAATTTTTGTAGTGCTAAATAAATTTCGCCGGCAACAAAGGCTCCACTTTCCGCCCGGCCACGCCTGCCCGCCCACTGGCCGGGGCCAGTACCTCGACTTGTCTGGCACATTTCGCCATTGAAATGCAAATGAAATTGAATTGTTAATTTCAAATAGAAAATCCATGCGGGCCATTCATTCAATATTGAATGTGCTCGCAATAAATGTAATGACTGGCACAGTTTTTCCTCGCATTCCCCTCCTCAATTTCCCCGCTCCGAGGTCCTTTTTTTTATGTTTTTTTTTTTTTTTTGCTGGCAACGTGGAGCCAAAAATTGGCACGCAAACAAATTTTGTAGGAAACGTGGTCCATTATTTTTGGTCATGACAGTATATACTTTTTATATTTGGCATATATGCATATAGAATATGACATTTCCGTTTCCGCTTGTCGAGCCATTTGCAAGAAACGTTCTGGATTCAATTTTCGCGGTGAATAATAAATATTTTGTTGATGCATTAGGAGTTATTCTATATAAAAGTAAGTCGAGATGTGGAGTAAATGGGAATTAAATGCTTTTAATGCCTGAAAGCACTTTTCTAAAATATTGTTTATTATATTATCATAATTTATGGTTTACAATAACCTAATCCTGACTTATTCTTGTGTAAGATACACATACTTCTTCTTTAACTTTTAAAAATTCCCCAATTAAAATATTCTATATATTTTTCATTGAAAACAAAGTTAAATAAATCCTTTAAATATACTCACTTCTTTTTCGCTTCATAAATTCACTAGTTTTTCCTCCTCCACTGTTTTTGTTTCTTTTTTCTGACCCACTTTTATATTTTATATTCATTTAAAGTTCTTTAAGCCCCCTCTCAATGACACATTTATGGAAATTATTTCCCTTTTCCAATTTCTGTAACACTCTTTTTGTATATAAAAAAAAAAATACCTTCAAGTTGACCCATTGACTCTGCCCCTTAACCCCATTAGTCCCGCATCGAATCCCTTTTTTTTAAACTGGGCCAGCCCCCTTAACCCGCTGCTGGCTACCTCAACAGTTTTCAGTGTGTCAAAACTAAACGCTGTCTGAGCGTCGTTGAACACGTTGACAAAGGTCTAGAAGGTGTCCCTCGTTTCCTCCCCTTTCACCTGAGCGACCCCCTAACGCTGTCCCTGTCAAAGAGGGGGGGTCAGAGTCTCTGCCAAAAGGGTGTGATTATGCCGCTGACACATGACACCTCAGCCACATGTATGAGTTTCTGGTTCTGCTTCCGTGAGTGTGTGCGTGTGTGGTCAAAATGCTGGAACCCAAAAAGTGTTGTGGCAAAATATTGTGTACCTGAGCTTTCCCTGGTCGGGTTTCCCTTTTTATTATATATGTATTTGCACTAAGAGAAATCTTTTGCTGATTGTTAAGAAAAAGATTGGATAATATTATAATCTTTAAGGCTTACGGAGCTTAAACTCATTAAAATGAATTTTAGACTTTAGGTAAAGTGAATAATATCTTTTTGCAAATATTTAAATTAACAAACAATACATTTTCTTTAAGTTTTCAAACAGAAAATATGATATGTATTAATTTTATAGAGTTACTGAAAAAATCTTTGGTTTATTTTAAAATAAAATTACATTTTAACGGATTTTTTAGCTAAGGAAAATATATTTCATAAAATTAACCCTTCTTTTATTTTAGCAAATATTTTCTTTGGCCTTTGACTTGTAAACTTTCTCGCAGTGCATGTTTATTTATATGTTTGGGGCTATATTTTTTTTTTTTTGGCAGAACCCTTTTAGCACATGTCAAAGCATTATGAACTTGTTGGCATTTCGTAACACTTTTCGTGCACTTTTCTATGACTTCCCAATAGGTGAAGAAGGAAGGGGGGTGTGGCAAATGGTGGCTAGGGTTAAGGGTGGCGGAGGTGAAAGGGCAACCTTTGGCCCCCGCTCTTTGCTCTGTTTGTTTGTTGTTTATTTTATTTTTTTTTTGCTGTGTTCTCCCTCCATTTTCTTCTGGTCGCCGTTGTTTGGCTGCTTTCAAAATGCCATTTAGTAGAAAATTCAATAGAGCTTTGATTTTGTTTCGTTGATTTTCACAAAGTGCTGCCCCCAAAACACCGTCCTAAAACAGCCCCCCTCTCTCTTGCTTAACCCTCGACTGCCCGCACCCCTTTCCACTCCTTTAGCCACTCAAATCGATTTGGCCGGCGTTCGTTTTGTTGATTTTTCGTTGCGTTTTTGTTTAGCGCAAAAGGGGCGGGCAGGCTGCGGCGGCGGCGGCAGCGGCGTTGGTGAAAATCAAACTGTTAATTTGCGCTTTTGTCTGACTCTCCCACGATTTCCCCGCAGGTCCCCGATTTTCCACCTGGTGAAAAGCACTTTGCGCCACGCCCCAACCCCCCCTCGCTCGATTGTTTGCTTGTTTTCGGGGTTAGCTTGGCGCTTTTTGTTTCTGCGGTTGGAAATTAATGTTTGCCTAAAGGATTTAATAAGTAAATGATTTTCGTTTTTCCATTTGCGCCTAACGCCTTTTTTTCTGCCAGTGCGTGTGTGCGTGTGCGTGTGTGTGGGTGTGTGAAGTGGTCCCCCAGCATCAACATCAACATCATCAATTTAAATTGGAAATCGGAAAAAGGATCCTCGGACCCAGTTTAGTTGCAGAAATATTCTTTGGCATAGGAATGGAATGTAAATATTTTTTTAAAGAATTTTCAATAGCTGAAACCGATGGGAAATCTCAGTAAATAGCAATATCGAAAAGAAAACGCCAAAAAGGATGAAGGAAAAAATAATATTTATATAAAGAGATCTCTAGGGTATATTTCTAAAATATTAACCTGCCTTATATCTATTTTAAATTGCATTTAAAAAACTTTTACTCAAGAAACACTCTGTATTAAGATTGAAAATTAATCTAAACATAATTTCTCTTAATAAAATTCCAAGAAATATTAATCAAAAATCCCAAGAAAGCAAATACTTAAACAAAATTAAAGGCAGCCCCCCAAAAGCAAATTATAAACTGCCAAAAACTGTCTCCATCATCAATCTTTTGCTCGAATTTGGTTTATTTTGACGCTCTGCGGTCGGGCCGAAAAAATATAAAAATTCCTTGGGCTCTCAGCTCAACTATTAAAACATCTTATTAGATTTCTTTGATGGCAAAGTTTTTAGATGGAGTCCCTGCTCTTAAACCCTCCCCCATCGCCGGCAGACAACACACGATGCTAGTTACTTTACTTTTTAATTACTTTTGTGCAAAATTCATTTATCACTTTTATCCCAGCTCAAACTCAGACTCAGACTCTCGGACTAGGGGCCCGCTTTCCACTTTCCACTAGAAGATCTATGCGAAGGGCCATTTTTCACCAGCAAACTTTGAACACACACATACTGGGCGAGGTGCGAGGGGTTTTCCACACTTTCCAAGGATATAAAATTGAACTCCCTTCGGCCAGTCATCGTCCAGTTTGGCAGCTACAAAATAAAATCGCAAAAAATCTCTGTATGTGTGTGGGCGTGGGGGCGTGGGGGCAAAAAGAAAAAGTCAAGTGGAAATTCAATGATGCCATTAATTGGCCAAAGTTTTCACTTATGTTCTGATTTTTCCCAGCCGCTACTCCGCTCCTTCGAATTTTCCCCAACCTCCCCCCCCCC
>JAEIIU010050162.1:0-32176 GCA_018874675.1 Drosophila baimaii
GGGCGGGTCCATACGGATGCGTCCATGGGCGGGTCCATACGGATGCGTCCATGGGCGGGTCCATACGGATTGGGTATGACTTTTGATCGGAGTGTCGGATTTTTGCATGTGACCGCTCATTCAACGCGTATTTTCAAATAGAATATAACTAGACTAATCCGAGGGGAGTTTATCCCCAGCTGACCAAACAGCTCCAATTTTTCATGGACTGGTCCATACGGACTGATCCGTGGACTGGTCCATACGACTAGTCCATGGACTAGTATATACGGATTGGGTATAACTTTTGATCGGAGTGACCGATTTTTGCATATGACTGCGCAAAGGGTACGAGTACTTGCTTCGGAAGAAGGCTTGGGGTGATCCTAAATACAAGCGTAGATCGTGAGCAGGTCATTGTTTGTGTATACATTTATTGTGGGTAGGCAGAAAGACAGCAATAAAAAAGGAGGGTGGGTAGGTACCCAACCTCGCAGCATTGCGCGGCATAATTTCATTTAAAATTAAAAACGTGTCTTTTCTTATATCCGAAATGATCGGCACCCGTCAACGAAAAACACCGCCCTGAGGCAGTGTTCAATGTGGAGGGTACTTGCAACACCCACATTTGTGTGTTGGTTTTTTTTGTAATGAAAATTTATTGTTGATCCGGTAGAAGCGTTTCGGTTTCGGTTACGGTTACGGTTACGGCCACCTATTTCGGTTACGGTTACGGTCTCAACCGATATAAGTATTTCTGTTTCGGTTTCGGTTACGGTTTCGGTTTTGATTCAGTTATACCGGTTAAAAATAACGGTCATGGTACCGGTTGGATACCCTGGCCTGCAGAAATGGGAAGTAAACAGGACTTTCAGGCTAATTGCGTCATCAAACTTGCTATCTGAGAAGGCGTTGTGGAGGCAGTTCCCTCCAAATTCAGTTCACTTTTGAACAGCATATTGCACAAAGCGGATTGTTCGAAAATGACCACATTTGTGGGATACCCCAAGAAGGACACGGTGAGTTTAAGGAAGCCAATTAGCATTGCCTAAGCTGGACTTTTTCTAAAGACAAGCAAAATATATTTATGTTTTGCTTTAATATAAAATTCTTATAAAGAAACGGACTCTAATATGTGACTATAAATACCTAGTTTTGGCGATTTAGTAATTTAATCAATGGTGCCTTGATAGGTTATGACATCCACAACCGGCAAAGCTACGAGGTCGCAAAAGAATGGGTTCTAAAACTGAACCCGCATGTAAGGCCTTAACTATTAAATCCATTTTATATTATATTTATTCATAAATATATATTTTTTATTTTCGGTGAAGAATGAATTTTTGTATTGTCCTGGTTGGCAACAAAGTTGATGTAGCTGAAGGTCGAGTAGTGTCCACCGTTGAGGCCGAGGAATATGCCAAGCAGCACGAACTATTATTTATGGAAACCTCCGCAAAAAACACACTGAATGTTGAGGAAATTTTTGATAAGTTAGGTAAGTAATATTAAACGATTATATTTTTCTTACCTATTAACGCATTATTATTTAGTCCATAAAATTCAATCCGAAGACTTCCGACAATTGCATCTAATGCGTAGAATAGACGTAGATTAGGTTTCTTAATAATTATAACTACTATGTTTATAATTACAAGTATTATTACCATGCACAAATAAATGCCAATCTTTAATGCAAAAACAAATGCCAAATTTTGTCTCTGAGTAGGCGTTCCAGAGTCCTTCAACAATTTACATAACATTTAGCTTGGTTTTTCACTGCATCTTGTCTATTCATTTGCAATGGAATTCCCAGTAGTGCTCTTGGGAAGTGCTTTTGTGGGTAAAACATCGTTGATTTCCCAATATAAGTGGAATAATCTACCTAGATATGAAGACCCCACAAGGAAGATTAATTTCTGGTTTAAGAATAAACCAATTTTGTGTCCGAAAGACAAGGTAAAAATATGGGACACGCCAGGTGGGAGGAGGTGAGTTTTTAAAAACCTCAGTGGTTATCGTGAAACTATTTAATATTTCTTTGATTAGATTTCGTAACTTGGTACGCAAAAATTTGCCAGATAGTAGAGGTTCCCTGGTGGTCTATGATATCCATGTTCGGGAGAGCTACCGGGATGCAAGAGATTGGGTTGCGGAACTCCAGGCATTGGTACATTGTCTGAGGAAAAATCTATTATTCTATTACTATGCTAAATGCTTTTCGATTTCAGAAGACTTCAGTTAAGTTTATAATAGTCTTAGTGGGCAATAAAGCGGATATGGCTAAAGGTCGAGAGGTCTCCACCGCTGAGGCCGAGGAATATGCCAAGAAACATGAATTAATATTTAAGGAAACCTCTGCAGTGACATCATTAAATGTGGAGGCTTGTTTCGAAGAGCTAAGTAAGTTATAGTTAATAAACTATTTTATATTATCATAAGTAACCAATGCATTTCTTTCAGTTCAAGCTAGCCTCAATTGAAGACATATCTGAAATGTTGTGAGGAGGACAACATAATTAATATAATTTACTAACTTCTATAAAAATGTTTAGGAAATAAACAATGCTTATGACTTTATTTGATAAAGAAATATAAACAATAAATAACTAACAAAAAGTGTGGTGTTGGCGGTCTTTGTATGTGATGCCTATTAGTCATTTGTGGAGAATAAACAAATACAAACGCATTTTCAAGCAGAAAGTGTGCAAAATGAGACTGCGCAGTATGGGATTGCATTTCTATTAACGAGAAGTTGTGGAAAATAATGGAAAATATATTTCAGTTTAAAGTGAGAGCTCCTCCAAAGCGGATCGATCGACAATGGGGTTTAGAGTAACGCTCTTGGGAAGTTCCCTGGTGCCTGTGACTGTGAATTACGTATGGGGTGATATTTTGAAAGATGATAAGCCCAAAAAGCAAATAACTCACTCTGTGGACTTATTGTGGTGTGGCCAGAAGCGGTGAGTGTACTTCAATTGGTATTATTTATTAATCAAAGCAATACGAATGAAAAGCGAAACATATTTAATGAATAAAATATACCTTATCTCTTTAATTAAAATAAATTGAAATGAATCTGGAACACTTGTACTCACAGTTCTTAATGTTATACTAATATTTTCTGTATTTTTCTGTGAGTTGATTTAGTTTCAAGGATGTGGACCGCTATTATTTCACTGACTGTCGTATGGCCATGCTGATTTTTGAAACCAAGGATCGCGCTGGTTATGAGCATATCAAGGAATGGGTAATTAAACTAAGAGCATTGGTAAGAATCCTGAGCTTATAGTTGCAGAGTTTTAATCCTAATTCAAACTATTTCAGTATCCAAAGATTTTAATTTCGTTCTCTGGAAACAAAGCGGCCACTGAATATCAAGCTGTAACTGCCGATGAGGCTAACGAATTTGCTAAATTATATAGGGTGTGGTATATGGAATCATTGAATCAACGGGAACTCTAGTTCCTCTAGCCTAAAAATAAATGCACAAAGATTCTTTCAAGAATAAATATACATATATATAAAAAAAGTATATTTTTTTTTATTAATATTTATTATTTAATTACCTGGGCTAAGTTGTTATTTTTTTTCTCCGTCTTGGCAAACTCAACATGAATATCCCGCTAATAGTATTCCAAATAAAACAAGCTGAATCATTTAAGTTTATTAACTTTTCTATTTTCCATTTGTTTTTTGTTTTTTTATTTAAAATTATAACTGATTAAGTGTTGTCTCTCGAAATAAACACATACTTAACTTACTGTTTTTGGGTTACAATTTCCATTTCCATTTTTATTTTGTTTCTCGTATTGTATAAGTATTTTGTATATATATATTTTTTTTATTTGCTTGTTTCTTTTTTCTCGCTACTTGTTTTTCCTTGGTTTATAAGAATAATTATATTGTTGTTATGACTAGCATAGAATTTTCCCATATGCGGCGTCTTGATTTGTTGTCAGAAGTATAGGCGCCTTCGATTTTAAGTTACATTTTATAGTTATTTAAGATAAATCATAGGAGAGTTATACGCTAACTTACTACAAGGCAACTAAATGGCTTCAATTAGGAGAGAGAGAGATAGTGAGATAGAGGGCTTTATGCTATATTTAACGTACACACAGGAATAACAGGTTAAACAATATTCACTTAACTAAATTCGCTCTTTTTAGAGTTGAACAACTTAAAAAATGGCAGAAAATCGTTGAGGGCAGTTGTCGTAGATAGATATGGAAATTGGTGGAAATAAAGACAGTTTCTTTGTTTATTATTTAACAAAAGTGCTAACGTGTTTGCATAACAAAAACAATATACATATAAATAAGATAATCTTCTCGGGTCTTTATCCAGTATCGTTATTCCGCTTTTGAAATATCACTTACGTAAGAGAAGTTTTTATATTATCTGGTATCTGTATTTGGTATCGGTAATTTCTAGTTTAAGATCCTAAGCTACAATTTTGTCTTTCTTTGTTTTATTTTTTGATAAACCAGTAAATCTTTTTTCCATGTTTTTCGTTTTTCTCTTTTTCTTTTTTTTAAGTCTAAACATTGTCTTTTTTGTGTTTTTTTATTTCTATAAAATTTACAAAATTACGTTCCCATTTCTTGTCGTTTGTCGATAGCTTTGCCCAAAAACTTTCTGTCTGTGTATATATTGATTCTGGGGAAGGGTATTTCCCCCCGTCGTTCCTCTATATAAACTCGCTTATCACTTAGTAGCTTACAAGTAGTTATCTTCTCTATATATCTCCTTCGTCAGTTTGCCCCTCAAGAAGTCCCAACCAGACCGACCTTGAGGGTTCACAATAATCCACCGATCTATCCGTGTTTTGATTTCGCTACCCTCGTTGTTGTTTCCTATACAATTAGCGGCTCGTCACCGTGCAGATCACAGGAGCCGATATTCTCGCCCTGATATGCCGAGAAATCGCTGATAATCGCTTTCGGCTCGGCGCCGAACTGGATGTCCTGCAGGCAGCCCTTGAAGGGCTCGAAGAAGCGGCCCTGCGTCCGCCTGCTCACCGAGTCCAAGTTGGGGAATCCGCCTGCGATTGGAAATGAAATAAACAAAAATATGCTCTTATCAGTTTGAATTGCGATTTGAATTTCGTTCAGTGTTGGCTAACGTATACAGGGTGTAGCTAGCCGAGTTTCATTTTGTCTCTTTTCTCTTTTTCTACATCCCACTTTTCTGTTAACTTTTTCTACATCCCTCTTTTATGTTAACTTGAAATTTTACATTTCCAATTCTGTTAGCCATACAAAATCTCTGTTAAATACCGATATTTAGCGCCCCCTAAAGTGTAAAAAAGGCAGGAAATGGTTCTGAAAAGAGGAAGATGGTTCGAAATTGTGCTTAATGCTGATCGTGCTTAGCAGAACAGCTGTTTTCAAGCCTTCGAGTTGGCAGCTCGGCTTTAGTCTATTGTCTTGCTTTCTCTCTCCCACTTTCAGTGTTTTTTCAACTCGCGACTTTTCAACAACTTAAAAGTTAACTACTGTCGATTTGTTTGTGTATTTTATGAAATTATTACGATTTTAGTGTGCGGGAGAAGTGTGGAAATGTCTTAGTTACTTTGTTAGTTAAAGGGATTAACAAATACAAGTGATTTCATCAGAGGTAAGTGCTTGTTTTCACTTAATTCAAGAACATTCTCTGTCAGTTCTTATTTTCATGACTTTTGTTTGTTTTTGTTTTGTTTAAAAGTGTTAGTTAGAGTTGGTTACTTATTAGCTACTTGAGCTTATCCAATTTTGTGTTTAATAATGATGTTTATTTATAAAAAACGATTAGAAATAATGATGTTTTCTGTATTTGGCAAAGATGTTCATAATTTGGCCATAAAAGTTCAAAAATGAATTAATTGTAGCCAATTGGGGAATGTTTATTAATAATATTGAAGGGAATATAAATAAAGGCCTGTAATTTCCCATTTAATTCCCCCTTAATTAAACTATTTAATAGTTTATTAAAAAAACTCACCCAAGTAGAAGACATCCTCGTAGCTAATTGTTGGCTCTTTGCTCGAATTCTTACGCCTGCCCGCCAATGTGGATCTGGCTGTCGTTGATGATGGGTTGGATGGGTTCCTACCATTTTCGGGCAATCGTTCCGTGAATATCACCTCCCCGTCCAGCTGCAGCTCCAGCCGCGAGCGATCCAGCAGGACACTTGTCCAGTGCCAGGCGCCATCGGCTATGAAACCGCTGGCCGGTGCCTTGACCGTGTCATTAGAGCTACCCAGCAAATTGCTGGCCAACTTGAGGTGACCCGCCTCCAGGCCCAGGCCCAGGAACTTGCTGCGCTCGTGCTCGCTCCACAGGAGCAGGCCGTCCGGCTCGATGGTGGAGAAGTTCAGTGTGACTTGGATGGCTTCGCGGGGGCGGACATAGAGCGAGGGGCCGCGCCGCTTGTCTTTCATCGGAATCCGAGGCGGCGGCAAGATCAGGTAACTGTTGCCACGGAAGCTCGGCGTCGTCGGCTTGCTCATGGCTGCCAAGAAAAAAAACAACAGAAAACAGAAAAGAGATCAGTAAAAAAAATATAATTTATAATGGAGCGGAGGGCGGGGGGCACACACCACAGCAGGCGTGTTGCATTAAACATATTGCATGCGATACATAATTAAATTACAGCATCAGCTTGCCACTCTGCCACAGCTGCCCCAGCTGGTGCATTGTCTTCGTCTTTGTCTTTTGTTTCACTTTATGAGTCCTCCTCATCTTTGGGCCCTGATCTCGTTAATATGTAGGCCCAACATCATTCTACACCTCTCTTTCCTTCTAAGTAACTTCAAAAAGGTCTTTGGAAGACTGAGAAAAAATGTATATTAAGGTTTACACTAAAAAAAAGTGAAAAATCTATTTTCTTTTCTAAAAAAAGATAGCTTAAATCGAAAATGTAATTAATATTGTATCGGGATTTTAAGTTGTACAGGTTTCATACATTTTACTTTATTTCATAAAATAATAGATACAGATATATCAGTCATTTCTTGCTATTTACTTGATTATTAATTTTAATATATTAAAAATAATACAGAGATTATAGAAACTATTACAAATCTAGACTATATTATATATTTGATATATTTTCTATTATTATTATTATTTAATATACATTATTCACTCTCCCTTCCCTATCTTTTAGTTATATTTATTTTCACTGTGTACGATATTCTTTCACTTTTTCTTCCCTCTATCAGTTGGCATTTTCTTCAACTTCAATTTCATCTACACTTGCTTTCCGGTTTTTTTTTTCTCTCTTAATGGTTTATGATTCATCTCGAGAACCTGAACCCGAGAAGCCAAGATTAATCTCTATTATGATGTGGTTATTAATTTTCTTTACACTTCCTCCCTAGTTCTCTGGTAAATGCACTTTCATCTTTTCAAAGCCTGAAAGTTAACTTCTATTTCTATTTCAGTTTCCCTTGATTTTATCTTCTAAATCTTTTCCTCTCTTCCACCTGCTGGCATTTTCCTCAATTTCAATTTCAAATCTCAACTCCAACCTGCCAAAGGAGAGTTGTATGTGTACTCAAGTGGCATGTTAATTCACAAATTTGCTAATAAGTGAAAGGCCGAAAGCTGAATCTCCACGGCAAACATTCGATGGTTAAAGAAATAAAAAAAAAAATAGATAAAAAAAAGCATCTGCCGATTTCATATCATGGAGAAAGAGAGAAAAAAAGCTTGTTTTGCAGTTTGCTTGATTGATGTTTCGGTTAGTGTCATTATTGATTTGAATAATGTTGCACTTATATGGAGAGGAGGTGGCTCATAAAGCTGAATAATTACTGAATGGTTCGCTGAAACGGTCAAACAAAACGTTTATAGAACTCACAAATAATTGCAGCTATTTAAAATTGAAAAAGGGAAAGGCACAAAGTATTATAATTATATAAAAGATTGACAATAATTTACATATTTTAATTAAAAGCTAAAAGTCTCAAAACTCCATTAAATAAATCCCAAAATGGCTAGCAGAAATTCTCTATTACCAAATATGTTTTATTGTTATGTTATTTATGTAATATTCGGAATATTACATAATGAAATAATATGCAAATTGAATAAAAACAAAGAGAGCATTCAACTTTGAGTCGTGGCCGATTTTAATTATTTGCTTTATCCATTATAATACTGATTTATAGTGCTCTTTTTTGTGTGGCCATATTATGGGTTTTTGTTTTATATCACAGACCGCTAATTTCTGTGTTTTACTTGGTTTTTTTTTTTGGCCAACCAACTTCCTGACCCCGCTGTGCACTGAACCGTCCGCCTGGAGTCCAAATGCTGCTCTTAATGCTTTTTCCCTGTTGCTGCCGCGTCTATCTCTAATTATAATAATAATGTTGTTCTACTCGGCGGCGGCAAAACTCGTTTGCAAAAAAAAAGCAACTCCAAAAAGAGATCATCAAAAAATATAATAAAATCATTTCGGCTTCTGTTTTGGCAAAAACCAACTTTTACTCGTGACACATTTCAGCGTTTTGAACTTGAGGATTTATGAAACTCGTTTTTTCTCTCTAAACTTTTATATGATTTATCACGGTTATTGGACTGTAACTAAATCACTTTTTGTAGCCGCTGGAAACCCAACTGAATCATCATTACCTGCAGCTGGCGTTCATTGACCTTTGCCTGGTGCCTTTCTGTAATTATTTTCTGATGGTTTACTCACCAATCTCGCAGTAGAAGCCACCCCAGCCATTGGGACACGAGCAGCGGCCGCTGCGCAGACATCTTCCACTATTTTTGCAGGGTATTAGCTTGCAGGTCTCCGAATATTCACAGCGATCGCCCTTGGCATACTCGGGGCAGATGCAGTGCGGCTGCAGCTTCTCGTCCAGCCAGCAGTGTCCCCCAGACTCGCAGGAGTCGCCGCCACAGGCAGTGCCATCACAGTCTCGAATGTTACGCGATTCTGTGGATTATATAGGGATCAATATAACAAATAGACTTCAAAGAGAGCTCTCCCGCAGATAGACACTCACCCACAATGTTGGTTTCGTTGAGCACAATGCGAGTTCCACTCACCACCAGGCCCCGGACACAGCCCCTGAACGGTATGGGGAATCCGGAGATGGCATTGTGCGGCAACTTGGACACATCCTTCAGTCCGCCTATGTAGAGCAGTGAGTCCGGTTCAACGAGTACCTCTGCCGAGGGAGCCAGAGCCGAAGAGGCGCTACCCTCGACCCACAGGGTAAGCCAGCGACCCCGTTGCGCCATCTTGATCTTGTGCCACTCGCCGATGGCCAACATCCGGACACTGCGCACCACGGTGACATGATTGCTGGGCCCAGAAATACGGAACTCCACCACGCCGCCCTGCAGGGAGAGCGAAACAAAGCCGATCTTCTTGTCCTGATTGTTGTTCAGGGTGCCAAAGTACAGGAGCAATCCTCGTTCCGACAGCGGGCGCAGCTGGAATTCGATGAAGAAGAACTGCACACGATGGTGCTCCTCGAAGGTCTTGGAACCCATCAGGGGAACGGGCGAGAAGCTGCGCTGCTTTTCCACCTCATTGAGCAGCTTCATCACAAAGTGGCTGCTGGGCGTGGTTATGGGTTTGGGGGGCATTAGCTTCTTGGTGAAGTTCCGGTAGCTGACCATTTGGGAACGTTTGGCACCCATTTTATCGCCGCCATCGTAGAGATAGGGCCAGCGTACTGCCAGATACGAACGTCTTCCGGTCAGGGATACATCGCTCAGAGAGCGTATTTCTAAGATACAAAAAGAAGCAGCTTGAATATAGGTTTCCTAATACCTTTTTATTGAGTTCGAAACTCACCCTCCTCGCAGTTTTTGCCCGTTCGTCCTACAGGACAATCGCATTCATAGCCATTGACTAGGGGCACGCAGGTGGAGTCCTCATAGCACTTGTTGTTGAAGGAGTCGCAGGGATTCGTGGGTTGGGCACACAGCGGCCCGTACCAGCCCTCCTGGCAGATGCATCTTCATGGGACAAAGGTTCAGGGATAAGTTTTCCATTAAAAAATAAAGTACAAGGACTCACGTAAAGGTTGCTCCGTGCTGCAGGCACGCGCCATCATGCTGGCAGGCATGCCGATGGCATTCCCTGGTTCCACACTGGCCCACACCGCGTCCCCTCACACCGCGCGTCTCCTGCAGGGGCACGGTCACCTGTCCCGCCTTTAGCTGGACATCGTAGATGCATCCCTGGAAACCCGAGTGCAGCGGCAGATCATGGGGCAGCGTATTGAAGTTGGCTATCTCGTGACCGCCCAGATACAAAATCGGCAGCACATCCATGCGGCTAACACTTCCCGGCGATCGGCCTGTTATATTGAACTTGCCATCCACCGATAGCCAGGCCTGACGACCAATTCGACCCACTTTAATCTCGTAGGGCACCCGGGGAGCGTCCAGCCGGAAATCAATGGGTTTCTGGGTGAAGATGCGTCGAGGTCCTGCGCCCAGATTCCATGTGAGCATAATGTAGCCCTGAATGAAGCTCACGGCCAGGTGATCGCTCTTCTCGTCGTGATAGCCCGACTGTCCCAGGAAGGCCAGCAGCGAGATCTGTGACATGGTCTGCGGCAGGATCTTGAAACTCAGTTCTATGGAGTACTCCAGCGGAATGGGCACTGTGTAGGCCACAAATGAGGAGAGACCATTGACGCTGCCAGAGAACGAGGGCAGGGCCACCTCGAGATCTGTTTGAGGAGGAGGAAAAAATTATTTAACAAAGGATATTTCCTTTCTCCTTCCTTTAGTACTTACTGTGCTCGCAGTAGTGACCATGTTTGCCCAACGGACACAGACATAGGTAGCCGCTTCCTGGGAACTGCACGCAGGTTCCACCGTACTGACAGGGATTATCCTCGCACACGGATATCTCACAGGTGGGCCCCATATAGCCGGTGGGACACTTGCACTTCCATTTCTCCGCCTTCTCGCCGTTCTCGTCCAGCTCATTGGATTCGATCTTGATGCAGGCAGCGCCATTGCGACAAGGACTCGACAGGCAGGCCAGGGAACCGCATTCCGTGATGCCAAAGCCATCGAGGGCATCGCTACACAGAGATATAGGGAAGTCAAGTTAGTTAACAATTAATTTTAAATGTATTTAACTTAATTCTGTATTAATTACATAAAATATTAATAGACTTCTTGCTTTATACAAAAATAAGATAGTAAAAACTCCAAAAGGTCTTAACTTTCTTATAAGAAAGGTAACCAATCCTTCCTACTTTTATATCCTTATTTTCTGTTAATGAATTTCTTTATTTTATTAATTAAAGTTTTTAAAATGTGTTCAATAATTTTAAATCCTTTTAAGATTTTATTTCCAGTGCAAAACGTATTGAGGGCGCGATGAGTTAGGTGTCGCAGCTAATTTCCTGAGCTGCTCTAATTCGACATGTCAATACTATGGATGCGGTGTGTGTGTGTGGTGTGTGGTGTGTCCTTTTCGCCGCCATCCTGGTGCGCCATTTGACAAACAGCCCTCAGCTGTCAGCGCTTTCGTCGAGGATGTTACCGCCCCTGTCCGCCTGACCCCTCCTTTTTTTGCCCCCGCTTTTGGCCCATTTGGGCCATCTGTTTGTGTTCGCGCTTTTATGAACGCTGCTCGCTGACGAATGGCTTCCGCATTCGGTGACTGGCCATCCTCCCCCGCGCCATCCTTTCAGCGACCATCCTTTGAGATGTCCTTTTCATCGAGTTTGCTGCATTTTCACTGGCAGCGGTGCAAACTTCGTGAGAGGCCATAATATATAAGCTTTTAGCCTGGTCATTTCTTTTATGGTTAAGAAGTAAGAAGTTCTCTTGATAAAGTCATTCAAGCCTGGCTAAGAGAGCTTAATAAGTTTTTCTTTAGGTTAATTAGTTTATCATAATATTTAAGGGGCATTTTCGAATTTTATTCTGATTATATTTGTTTAATAAAAGAGTTTTTTTTTATTTAACAAGCTCATCAAAAGATTGGCACTGCTCTTGTTTATTTCCCCATTTGATTACTGCACTTCCGTTTCCGCTTTTACCGAGCACCTTTTTTGGGAGTCATGTGTGTGTGGGGTTCATTTATTATATGTTCTTTTTGGGCTATTGGCCATATATCTGTGACCTGGTGCGGTTTTATCTCCGCACGTAAGCGGAGTTAATTTGTTGAAGCCCCCCCCAAAAAAAAAAAAAGTTCTTTACGCTTGGTGGCCATATAATCTGGAATTTACTGCAGCGGAGTTGCTTTCACCACCTGCAACTTTGTGCGGCGGCATTTTGATGGTTACGCTTTATTCCTCCTTATTTGTACCGCTCCCCCCTCTCCGCCTTTTTGTACCCGAAAAAGTGTAAGGTGGCATTAACATTTAAGAGTCGCCCCCGGCGGTGGAGATATGTATATGCTGGCCACTCTCCTGGCCCAAACGAAGTCGTAACTTTCTGGGAGCTGTTCATTAGCCGAGGTCCACAGCATTCAAAGTGCCCAAAGGGCACACAAAAAAATGTGAGAGGGGGCAGAGAGGCTTCAAGGCACTGATAAAAAATATTATAACCAAAATTAAGTCCACGAAAAATAAGTTAATGCAATCAAAGATACTACTTCTCTCACAACTGATTAGTTTAGGTTATAATTCTACATGAAGTATCTATTTAATTCAGGCATTAAGGCTTATATATAGCATATATATTTCCCCCAGTGTAGGCATAAGCTAGTGTCCACCGTGCACTCACCCGAATATCTCGCGAGCCTGTCCATTGATCCGCAGCGTATGCAGGCAGCCAGTGAAGCCCGTGCCGCTCTGCGCCGGCGGCAGTTCGATAATCAGGCCAATCGGCGCCTGGGGCGCACCGCCCAGGTGCAGCCAGGTGTTCAGTATCGCCTCCGGGGTGTGCAGGCGGGGCGGCAGTAGCTTCAGCCAGGTGGGCTGATCCCCGGACATGGCCAGCGTGTCGTTCACCAGCAGCGAGGCGTTGCAGTGTGTGTAATTCCGGCTGAAGTCCAATCTGCAAAGAGGCATTCGAGGCATTCTTTTAGCTCGTTTCCTTTATCCTTTACCTTTGGGTTTACATTTTATTTTTTTTTATTTTTATTTTTTTTGTTAATGCATCAAATATTCAATATGCCGCACTTTCTCTTTGGCGCCCAGCGACACTCCCTGCATTCCCGGGGCTTCGGGTTTCTGGGGGGCGACTTTTAAGGCAAAATTCCCAACATGCCGATGCGTGCAAATATTTATGACACCACAATCCACCGTCCGAGCTCTGCCAGGTCCCTCATCCACCCGAAAAAGGGTTCGGCGAGCAGCACTCCGTTATCCTGGCCTACCTTTTGCCTGTTGACCTTTCAACGTAGGCAACTTTTCGCAAGACCTCCCCCGCCCACCGTGTGTCTACAGTGGCTTAAAACTGTTTGGGGAAAAGGGAGTGAAGGCTATTAAATTGATGCCAAAAAAAATTTTTTTCTTACAAAATGAGAGTGAGTTTTAAATAAGTATATCTTAGGCTAGTTATTATATTTCCATATTTCATTATTTCATATATAATATACAATACAACTGTAGATTTTGAACCTTATGGAGAGGAAAAATCAGATATGATATATTGACGAAAAGATCGCTCTAAATATCTTATCGAAAATATCTCAAAGATTGATATATCGAAATTTAAAATAATGATTATATCAATCAAATGTCCTAAATTGTTATTTAGTTTATTTGCCTTTTCAATAACTGAATTTAAAACATATATTTAACTACTATTTTCATTTTCCAACAATTATAAGCTAAGCTTAGGCTTTTTGGCACATTTCGATATATCACACAAAATATCGATTTATCACGCACATATCGATTTACATATTGGCCTTTTGCGTGGACTATCGATAAATCGATTTTTCTGTCATACCTAATTGGAATGTGAAATTATATTTCATGTTTCACTTATTTTGAGAAGTGATTTTTAAAATATATGAAACATATAAATACATAAATATATGTATGTTAAATATCAGTACAAAAATTAAATATTTTTGTAATATCTTAAACTAACTTCTGATTTATTTTAAGAACTAGAAAAAAATATTGATCATTTTTGACCTCATAAACACCACTGTTCCCTTGGTCACATCCTTTTCCACTCCGCCCAACAATTGGCTATAATGTCAATCGGTTGTCAAATTTTTGCTGAGCCCGGTTTGGTATGGAATTTTTTGCCTACCCTTTGATGTGATCGAGGTAAAAGCAAGGACGGGTTTGAGAGTTGGCCAAAAAGAGAGAGAGAGAAGGAATGTTCGTAACACAGGGGGGCCACCAATTTTTATTGCCCCGCTTGGTCGAATGTCACCTGCCTTTATTTGAATGGCTTTTGTTGTGTGAGCCGAAGTATTTCTGATTTTATTTGTTGTCAGATGAATTTTGGCCTCCCCATTTTTTGTTTGCCTTTTTGCGGGTTTAAGTCAGTTTGGAGATGGACGAACTGGGATTCATATCTTCGCGTTTATTGCATTTGAATGTATATATTTTAATACCAACACAGTCAGTGCAATAAATGGCGGCGGGAAGGGGGGGGGACCCATATTTTATTGTTATTTTATGGAGGGGCAAAAAGCTGTACAAAAAATGGTGCACCATATGATGCTGGACAGATGAAAAAAGTTTTTCCTGATTGCATTTAGTTTTTACATCGTATGTATTTTTCTGATGATTTTCCTGTTTTTTCATTGTTTGTTATTCTTTAAAATAAAATAGTAATAACGTGTTAAGGGTAGCTATCTACATGAGCTTTAAACTCTTAAGTTCTGCTTGGTTAAATCATTAATAATAAAGTAATTGTGCTATTCAATGCCACTAACTTTTGGTATCCCCTTAAATTAACCAAAGAACCATTACCACCACCACTTCCCCCAATTTGTAGTTCCATTAGCGAACCCGAAAACCAAAAAAACCGAACTCGCCTTCAATACTATTTAAAGTTCAATTAGCTGCACTTGACTGAACAGCAAATTAAATTAGCATTGTTTACATTATTTCCTTGGGTCTGGGCGGGGGGGGGTAGGGAGAAGTTCCTTGAATCCTTGAATATAATTTATTGACACGGTCAATTGAATGCTATTGAAATTTTCTTTAGTAACGGAAGCTGCCAGGGAAAAGCCAGTCATCCTAATTAATGAACTTAATCCGAGAATTGTATTACGCAAATTCGCAATAATTAAAACGAAATTTTCCCGGCGAAAGGCGGAAAGAAATGCGGTCGCAATTAGGCTCGACTAACGGTAATTGTTATTGCTTTCTAATTACACTAATTGTGCGCAACACCAGTTCGATGAAGGTCCTTAAGTAAAATGTCAATTGTGCCGGGCATTAGGCTCATTAGAGAGTGGGTCTCCACTTTTTTTCTCTTTGTCTCGTGGAGGATTTACCCCCAAAAAGGGGGCGGTGTGTGGGGCTACAATAGTTCATCGAAGGTCCTGGCGTCGTCGTCGTCGTCGTCGTCGTCGCCCTCATCATCATCATCGCCTTCGTCGTCGTCCCAATCATTATAGTACCGTCATGATGATGACCATCGAGTGGCCCCTGGGCGAAAAAGTCCTTTTGCTCCCTGTGCTCGGGCGATTAAGCACGCAAGGCAAATAAAAATAGGCAACGAACATAAATTTGTTGCTCGTAAATCCACTTGCCAGACCAAAAACACAAAAACAACACCCAACAAAGCCAAGGCAGAATAATAATATAATATATATATACACGGAAAAGAAATTTAAGGCAAAACAATATGTATTTCATTGAGATTTAAAGACCTATCACGAAAGATATCTCAAAACCATTGGTAATGTGTATTTAAAATTATTATTCTGATAGAACAGGATCTTATCTAGCATTGTAGAATATTATTTTTAATCCTATTTTTTAAACGGAGGATTTAACTAAATATTTATGTAAAAGTTCAGGAGAGCCTCAACATCTTTAGTGATTTTTCAACATATAAAAATGCCAAAAAGTATGCTATAATAAATTGTGTGTTGAACTTGTTGGAGTGAAACCATTGAATACTTTTAGACATAGCTTAAGAGATTTTATTTAATTAATTTTAAACTTTTAAAATTGTATTATAATTAAAAGTAAAAATAAATATTTCAATTAATTAAGGGCCTATATTTTTCTCAGTGTATATATATATGTAAGGCGAGAGCCCTTAACATCGGACATTGGATCGCCCCGAGCTGGGACCAAGTGCTAAAAAGTAAATTTGTGGTCGATTCGATAGTCGTAAAATGTGAGAGTCCCTTCTTCCTCGTGCTCCTCCTGCTCCTATTCCCACTCTCGGCCATTGTTCTCCCTCTGGTAAATTATTTATATGGGCAGCGTTCTCGCTCACACTTTGTCCCACTTTTTGATAAATATCCATTCCTTAATGTCCTGTTTATGCCAACGGTTCGTCTATATCCCTGATTCCCCAAGGGAATTCCTTTGCCTAGATTTTACGTTCGGCCTTAGCCCAGTTTTTTTTTCTTCTTGTTTTATATTTGACTAAAACGATTATTTGGTCATTTTCCATATGCGCTTAACCCATCAATTTGATGGCAATTTCATGTAAT
Organism: Drosophila baimaii; assembly: GCA_018874675.1. Lineage (NCBI taxonomy): Eukaryota > Metazoa > Arthropoda > Insecta > Diptera > Drosophilidae > Drosophila > Drosophila baimaii. Next base: position 16,546 of record JAEIIU010050162.1, read on the forward strand.
TGTTCACAGCTGAATTGTAAACAAGCGTTTTTGACAATTGACTGTGATTGGGTGATTGTGGTGGGGCTTTGATTTGCTGACAATTTGTTGATGACTTTAAGTGATGGTCATTTTGAATTTTCAATTGTCCTGAAAAGTCTTTTGATTCAACAGGTTGGAAAATTACAATTCGAGAAAATGGGTAGATATGTCAGTAAATGGGGGGTTAATAAATATTTTAAAAGAGAATTGTTAGGGAAAATTAAAGCTGAATATAGAAATTTCGAAGAATAAGGTGCATATGATATTGAAATTAATGTAAGCCGTTTTGGTAGCTCTATTCCTATTAGTAAGTGGTACTGAAGAGGCACGTTAACAAGGCCTAAAACTCTCAAATAATACAGCCTGCTATGCTATGGCATTCCGACATAAGTTCAGCATGTAACATTTCACAGATTATTTAAAAAAGTATCTAAATTTGTTCACTTTTTAATTTCTTTTTCTCCGCTTCTCTAATGTAAGCTAGAACCCATTTAAACTTTATTTTCCCATTTCGAATGTAATGCGCTGCGATAGTAAAAATATTTGAATAACTTTTAAGTCCGTTTGCTCCCCCGGTACATTTGGCCAAGAGTTGGCTTTGGCCAGGAAATGTTAGTTAAACGATTAATTACGCACGAGTCCCGCTAAATCCTACCCACACAGCAAATTAAATTTTCAACCAACGCAAAAAAGTAAAAGAAGACCCGCCATGCCAGAAACAAAAAAAATAAAAAAAAAAAATAAGAAGAAAAATCTCCAACTAATTACGCATGGATGGCAAGTGGAAGCCCTGCAGGATTTAATGTTCGAGGAAATGGCCGCACGGAAATGGGGAAGTGGAAAGCCAGGGAGATCGGAGGACGGCGGACGGAGAACCGAGAATGGAGAACCTAAAAAACTGCAATTTATTCTACACTTGAAGCATTATAATTTGTGGCCTCAGCGGACGGAGCAGAGGCGGCCAAATGGGCTTCGACGCTGGCCAAGTTTAATGGGCAATGTCCTGGCCCAATCTCCCTGACACTGACCCATATGCTGACCTCCACCTTGTGCGCCGCGTGCGCAGTTTAAAAAGTTAATTAACATGCCGCCAGTCGTCGTCGTAGCCGCCCACCTCAATCACCAGCAAGCTGGCGGCGTGACCCGCAGTTACATGCTCATGCACTGGTAAAAAAAAACCATAGCTAAAGCATCAAAGAAATGTTTCAAAATTAGAGATGTCAGTACAGAATTTTTCTGTAATTTTCCCCAGTGCATGTTCACACGTAATTGCATTCCGCGGTCGACTCCGACACTTTTCACTTACTCAGCTCGAATGGTAATTTCGTGGCCCGTGTTGACCGGCGTTTCCAGCTCGCTCAGCAGCATCGTCTGCAGTCCGCAGGAGAACTGGAACTGCATCAGTCCCTTCTGGAGGAACAGGGCCATGTAATGGCCCCCCTTGGTTCCCTGGGCGGCTGCCAGCATGATCAGACCGTTGGTGGCCCGCGTCCGCACTTTTAACTGAATGTGCATTGGCAGGACGGCGTCCAGGGACTCGTGCTGGCCAATGTCCTTGTAGATGCGGTGTGAAACGTACGAATCGCCGGAGAAGGCGGCGTTCCGGATGACAATGGGCAGCTCGCAGAGTGGACCCTGTCGGTCGAAGCGGCAAACGCACTGTAATAGAAAATTTAGACAAGAATTAGAAGGTAATAGGGAATATCTTTTAGAAATATCTTTAATTTCAGACCTTAGACCTTATTTTTTAATGTAAAATACTATTTAAAGTCTTGTTAAAAACACCTTAATCTCAATAATGAAAGATTATCCTGGCTTTCTCCACCATTTCTTTTACACTTTCAATATACACACATTTTCCCACTGGCTACAAAAATAGTTACATCTCGAACTTTCCCCTAAAACTTATCGAGAAGTCGTCGCACCCAAAACGCGGAACAAAACTTGAACAATTTTAATTTAATTTTTGCTCAACACCCTCCCCCTCCCGCTTCCTTTTGAAAGACGACTTCTGGTCGCCGTTTTCAATGAGAAAAGCACGTTCTTGGAAAAAAATGCCAATAAATTGCAAAGTAATATGAATTAACTTTTTGGCTCTCTCGACGGGGCGACGCGTCGCCTTCGTCCTTCCTCTTCCATTGTCCTGGTTTTAATAATTTATGCCGCACCAAGGGACACTTAAAGTGCAAGGGGAAAACTGCAACAGGCGAGTCCTGAAAAAGGGAAAGCAACAAGGACACGCACTGTACAGCAAGCTTTTGTTGTAATTTTTCGCTGCAACTCTCACAAATTGAGGAAATGAAGTGCAAGAAAATCGGGGGGAAACAAGGTGAAGCTACGGAGCAGTCACGTGGGGCCCAATGCCTCGGGGTTTTCGGCGCGGAAGGAGATTGGTAAAATGACAAACTCTTAATGGGAAGTTGTCCATATGTTGGGGAGTTGCCCAAGGGAGTGTTCCTCCTCCAAAAAAGTATGTATTTACAAAGAAACTCGAAAGCTGAAAGCTGAAGCTTACAGGTTATTTATCAGTGGCTTTAAAAGGAAATTAGTTCAATTTAAGTTTAAGAAAAAAACTAAATCTTAGCCTTTTGCAAGAGCTTAAGATGTGTAAATATTTTTTAAGAGAAATAAAATGATTTCCATTCAATCAAAACTTTTTCAAAATATAACATTTTTAAAAGCTTCAATATTTTAGACCCCGCCAACATTGCCATCTTTAATCATTGAATATTTTATAAGACACCGGGTTAATTGTAGCATAAATCTCCCAATCTGTAAAGACATTATTCAAGCTTTTATAGCCCCCGACACAATCTGTAAATGAAAAACCCCTCTGATGGTTTCCCGCTGTTTGGCGGATATTCCCGACCAGTGTTAAAGGCTTGAGCTTATAATGGCTCAGACCGCTTTTTGCCAGACATCCTTTTTTTTGCGCCCTCTTAGCCACCACACCAGCTGGCAACAAATTTCCGCTGTTCTGGTTTTTATTTCCAGCGAAAACAAAAAAAAAACATTATAATCGCCGCCTGCTGTGTTGATGAGATGTATCATATCAGTCTCCATTTCCACATACCACCGAGTGCAGTTCCCTTTTAACAGCAGACAAAAAAGAAAGCAATAATTTGTCCATAGCACACTTTGTGAGTAAACTCGGTTTTTGCATACTTTTCCCAACAGTAGTCTGACCTTGAAAAAAAATGAGTATAAAGAACTTTTCCAGCGCCATAACAATTATTTGAAGTGTGCGCTGGCAGCTTATTCGCGCACTTTGTTTTTGTTTGCCCAACTTCGCTTTAGTACCGCTCTCTTGTTAGACAAATGATGCTGGGGAAAAGCGCTGGAAAACTGATGAGTGAGTGGGTGGCCTTACTGGTGGGCGGTATTCAGTATCGAGGGCAACACCACACGCACACACACACACACACGCGCCAGTTAGTTTTCGCACAATTTTAGCCGGCACTTGGGCGCTCTGTTTGCTCTGCCTTTTTGTTTGGCTCTACTCGCATGTGCCCTGCGAACACAGGAAACATTTTAATTAAAGCTTTTGACCTTGCGGCATTTTGGCTGGCTGGCGCATAATGAATGTTGGCCAAAACCCACAAAAAAAAAAAAAAAATGAAATGTAACAGAAATGAGTCAAGGGAAAACATGTGGCAGAATTAAGATTTAAATATGTGGAGGCGGTTGAAAGCGGAAATGAGTCTGATCCGATGAGAGCAAAGTATGAATATATCCTGGCATTATTATAAATGTACTTTAATGGGAAATAATTACAAACTAATTTCTGCTTAAAATACATATATCGCTTCAGCTTATAAAGAGCTGTAATTAGGTGCTTAATTATCTGTCTAAGCCTGCATTTTACTTCAAATTCCATAGAAATAAATAAAATAAATAAAATCACTTTTGAATGGTATTGCCTTTCTGTTTGTATGGAGTATGAGCCATGAGTCTCACTACTACTTAAACTACCACACATTATGCAAGTGTAAAATTAGAATTGAATAGAATCCGGCTCGAAGGACCATTCTTTGTATGAAGGCATCATAATCCGAACAGCAGCCAAACTTGATTACTCTCTCAAATTCTAGCTAATCTTTGACATTTTCACCTCCTTTTGCGTTGGCCAGATGAAAATTAATTGTAACACGTCCCGGGCAAATGTCAACAGGCAAATGTCTGAAATAACCCGAATGACGCAAGTGCACTCCCGCCGCAGGTCGGGTTGAAACTCGCAGGGAAATGGGAATAGGAACAGTGGCTGCCGCTGCGGAGGACGCATTAAGTCAGGGAGACATGTGGCGGTGATGGAGGAGCCTAAAAGGGCTCAACAAAGTTTTCATTAGTGGCATTGGCGGTGGCAAAAGCAACGCAATGCAGACAGTAGACACACACACAGAGAGAGTGAGCGGGGGTTTTTGGGAGCCAGAAGCCAGGCAAACATTTTCCCAAAAACCAAAAACTCGGCGGGGGGGTAGCACTTGAAATGTGCCTAATGCCACTTTACGAGTGACTTTCGCCGAGTGCGAGTGCCACTTTGCCTGCACTTCTCGCCACCCAAGCCTCCCAGAAAATTCCCATCCTTCGGGCCTCGCATTTCGCACTCTTTCCTAACCAATATGACAGCTGACATATGTAAAAGTGTGTCTGTCGCGCTGCCAGTCTGTTTTTTGTCTCTTTATACAAATGCAAAAGCCAGCCAACACTGAGGAAAATGGGTAGCCCAAAAATGAGGAGAATATTTCTATTATGGCATAGTGATGGTCTAAGTTGATATTAAGTAATTGAATATGCTTAAAGGACGATTATAATACCTTAAAAAATTATTTTTAATTAAAAAAAAAGAGATCTCAGATACTACTAGCTCCAAAATTTGGTAAAACAACTTATTCGAGCACATTCTTCTGTAGTTTCCTTACCTATTTAATATTAATTAATTACTTAATTTAAGTTCCAATTAGAAGGTACCTAAATCCATTAGTACATTCTTTTTTTCCAGTGCACGAAAAAGAGCAAATCTGAAAATTAACAAAAGCCTCGGGTGTGTGTGTGCGAGCTCCTTTGGAGTGTTTGTGCAGTTAGTTAAATTACTTGGCAACAATAAAGTGGCGTATGCTCTATGAAATAATATCCTCTCGTTCTGCGCTTTTCATCTCTAACATGTGTTTTTTTTTTCTATTATTTGCTTTTATCTGCTTTAGTTTCCTCGCTTGCACAGTGGCATCCTGTCACCGTGCGTGTGTGTGTGAGTGTGAGTGTGAGTGTGTATTACACAATAACAAATTCATCCTGCGGTGTTGTGTCACTCACTCAAGCGCTAAATTTATTATGAAAATTTAATTTTTTTCCTTGTTAGCTTGTTGGCCACATGCGCTGGTTTTTCCTCCTCCCCCCCCCACCACTTTCTCTGGCTTTTTCTTCATTTTCCTCCTTATTTTCCACGCTTTTGTGGGGGAGGGTGTGTGAGTGCCTGTGATTCATAGGTACACTTTGGAGATCTACGTGGGCTGCAGCAAAAGTTTATAAATAAATTGCCAGCCTGGCTTTGTTAACTCATTAACTGGGTCTGACGCATAAATTAGATGCATTAGTGTGGTGTGCCTGGTGATGTTCCAGTGTCTGGAGTGGCCGGAGTGTTGGCTAAAACTTTTTGTGAACTGTCCTAAAGGTAATAGAAATACCTGAATGGTTGGTATATGAAGTTGGAATTGTTGGCAGAGGGACCACATAGCCAGAGAAGAGTAATTGGAAAAATGTTGGTCGTTGGTAGGCCTTGGGAAGTGGATTTAATTAAAATTGTATTCCTTGTTAAACTTAATTTAATTAAATCATTTACTTGTACCAAATAGCTGGTTAAATGAAGCACAAATTTGGCTTATAATTTCGTAATAACAACCATAATGTGTCAGAGCTTGTTAACTTTGCTTTTTATTGTTCAACTAACAATGTGTTCTTTATGAATAAACACATTTATATTTTCTGAATTGTTCTCACAATTAAAACGGAATTGTTCCCCCTATAATTTAAAATAATAAACATCAATTACATATTCTCCTGGCGGCGGTTTCAAATTCTCCCTGCAGTGGCTCCCTGCATGTCCCAGAACTTTCATATATTTATTCCTCATCCTTTTGGTTGGGATGGGTTATAAATTGGCCAAAATGTTGTCAGCTCGTATCGGCGTCACGTTTTGGCCATAAAAAACGGGAATTGCATGTGGTGCTGGCTAATTTAACTAACGGTGGCCTTTTGCTGACATATGGACTGGCCATTGGGTGGGTGTGTGGTCATCGAGATATTGCCAACACCCTCTGACCTTCAAGCGGGAATGAATAATAAATGTGTCAAAGCCTGAGGGTGACAATTACATGGTCATTGGTGAAAATGTGTTAAGCATGTGTATGGGTTTTCCACATTTTTTTTTTCTATTGAATTTATACATTTTTTATACACATTTCTGCCGCTAGCTGTGTTTGGAATTAATAAAAACCACAAATGTGGTTTTTTATTAAAATCCCTTGGGGTTTTCTAGCATTACCTTTTAAGCCAATAATTTTAAAGGCCAACAGCAGATTTTTTGTTTTTGAAATTGTATTTTTTTATGCTGTTTGATTTGAGTGAGGGAAAGGCTTCAAAGCTCCTAATTAACTGGCTCATTGGTTAGCTTTACATGCCAAAATCATAGATATTTTGCTACCAATACAATAGCCGGGAAATCGGATCAATTTCTCCACCATTTTCAATTTCCCGAAAATTAAAAAAAACCCCTAAATATCATGCAAGCATTTGTGAGCAATTTTCCAGTTCACCAGTTATTACTAGTGATTGGAAATGTGTGGCGTGCTCCGACAGGAAATGTTCATATATATGCTAGTTACCCTTAATGGACTTCAGTTTGCTATTCGAGGCCGAAATTCGATATTCCCTCCCCCTGGTTTGGTCATATTTCCAGCTTTTCTACTACTCTTTTCTGTTTTTTTTTTTTTTTTTTGTTAAAATTACCACAAGTATTTTCATAAATAGTTGAATAGGCATACTTTGGCAGGCCAGCCATTGTTAGTGTAACTGGAGCATCTGGGGAAAGAAAGGTTTTGTGGTTTCTGTTGCCGAACATTTTCTCCGGGCATTTTGCTATTTTCTGTCTCCTGTCTGCTGTCTGGAAACCTACCTGAATGTGTGCCTGTTGTTAATGTTTTCTGTTATTTCCCAAGTTCTTAACTATTCATTCATTTGCAGGAGCCATTGGCATTTTAGAACAGAGAGAGAGAAAGAGTCTGTCAAAACGTAAGATAAAATGGTAGCAGACAGTGGGTTTGTGGCTGTCTTTTGCAAGTGATTTCACCGGAAACATTTACCTTGGAATATACATATATTTCAAAGTGATTTTAATTTCGATTAGATCCCTGCTTGTCAAAGGCTTTTTCTTAGGGCTCTAAGATCCAGCAAACCAGTCGCAAATTTCACTAACTAATGTTCTTTAATGTCCTGGAATAATTAGTTTGCACTTATCAGGCTGGAATTGCCCTGGTAACAATCCGCTTAGTAAATCTGCTTACTGGTCCTGCCTGTCTGCCCGTTCTCCCTGACTCCCTGTCTCCCTCCAAAAGTGTTTGATTATTTATGTAAGTGCCAGGTACATCTGTGCTCCAGTATCGGATTCTGCACCTGTGCACCTGTGAGGTCCTGCCTCGTGTCAATTTGCAAAATGTAGTTGGATGGCAGTGAATTGCTCGTGGGCGTAAGCCTTCATTTGGTGAGTATCCCATTAAGGGCCAGGATTAAAGCTTCTCGGTTTGCATATGGCGAAAACTATAATTGGCCTGAATTGGATCCTAGCAATGCGATTTTAGTATTATTAATTAGTTAAAGGATAGCGCAGGGCTTATTTGCTGAGTGCTTGATTTGTTTTGAATTAAGTTCTCTTATGTTAAAATTTTTTAATGGTTTTCTTTCTTGCTTTTAATATTGTTCTTCCGTTTTTGTGTATGGTTTTTAAATTTTTGTCAGATATTTAAATATCTTATAGATAATGAGTACCACAGCATTCGTTACCCATTTCCCTTTAGAATCACACAGTCATTTTACCTATTGCCTAGCCAATTACAGCTTTAGCTGGCATATTTAATGACTTATTAATGGTTGGAGGTGGAAGTGAAATCGGAACCCGGAGGCGCACAACTCCAACATGGCCAATTAGCAACTCAATGGGGTTGAAAATTGTGAAGTTGGACTGCTCACACAAACGCATACATACAGTCCTAGCATTCCTAGTTTTTGGTTGTTTTGGCATCGAACAAACAACTCGATTTCGTTAAGGTGCCAAGTGCTAGGGCCACCGCCTATCGATTGACCTACTGAGTCTGGGTTGCACTGGGCAAAAATATAGGAAATAATGGAACGGAAACCAATAGGTTTATTAACATTTTGTTTTTGAACAAATTTTATACCTGAAATAATCCATTGCATACTTTTCAGCACCATTTTAATTGATTTGAAAAGGGTGGAAATGATTGTTAAGTTCCTTAAAGTGTGACAAGTAAACAGCAACTTAAAATAATGTAAATCTGTGACCAGATTATTATTTAATTATCTTAACTATAGTATTATTATTTTAAAGACATTTTAATTAATGAAAATCTCTTATTTCATTTTTATACTGTCTCGCTCTTTTGAAAAGTATTTTAGTCACAATTTTGTACCGAAATTTACCACACTTTAGATATATTCTTGATCAGCAACAACAGCCGAATCGATCTAGACCAGTTTAAACTTAAATCTTAGACTTTCTCAAAGTGTTAAAGTGTTTTCCATAAATTGATTACTCACCCGTGATCCCTCGGAAGTGGTAACGCAGGTCCCGCCATTGTAGCAGCCCAGCTTGATGCAATCAACATCATCGGCCTTCTCCTCGGGAACACCGCCTGCCCCCCGACCGCCGCCGGTGGCCACCGTGTTGGTGCCCTCCACTTCCTCGCTGCTCTCCGTGACGACCGGAGGCTTCGTTTGGGCGGCGGAGACTGTGGTCGGCGCAGGTCCTTCGGGAGTGGTGTAAACATTTATGGGCATCGTCGGCGGCGGCAGAGTTTGTGCTGACTGTGTGGATGGCGGAGTGGGTGGTATCGTGGGTGGCGGCAGTGTGGCCGGCGGCAGGGTTACGGCTGGCAAAGTGGGCGGCACAGTTGCGGGAGGAGATGTGGGCGCCGCAGTGGGTGGCTCAGTGGCTGGCGGAAGAGTGGCCGGAGTTGCAGGCGGCGTCTCGGGAGGAGCCTGAGTGGCTGGTGGCGCCGGAGCAGCTGTTGCCGGCGGAGGAGGTGTTGCCAGTGGTATCAGTGGCACCACTGTGGTCTCTGGCGGTGCATAGGGCTCCACTGTAGTAGCCGGAGCAGGCTGTTGCACTCCAATCAAATCCTCCGTTTGCAGAGGCTGACCCGTGGTTATTTCCACCGGTATTGGAGTAGTAGTGACCACGTCGTGCACGTGGTGCTCGTGATGGTGGTGCTCGTGGTGATGGTGCTCGTGATGGTGTTCATCTTCGCCGAGCGGATCCAGCGTCGTGCCCTCGTGGTCGTGATGATGGAAATGATGATGGTGATGGGTCGTGGGAATTCCCGTGGTTGTAATCAGCGAAGGTATTGTGGCATTTGCATCCAGTATGGTCACCACTATGTGAGGCGTGTGCGGCGTGGTCAGTTCCACGGAGGAGTCCTCCCCTGGACTCAAGGTAGTCACCTGAACAGGTGGCTGCACTGTGGTGAATCTGCCGGCACTCGTTCGATGAGTCGTGATCAGAACCTCCGCGGGATACTCCGTGAAGAAGGGGGCCGCCGTCGTTGGCACCTCTGTCCAGAGATGCTGCGTCGATGCCGTGGTCTCCACCACATCTAGCGGTGGCTCTGGGAGGAATGTGGGCCTTGGCACTGGTACCACTCGCGGCGTCGTGGTTTCCGGCGGATAGTAGGGCGTAGGCGTGGCATAGTCCACGGAAATGGTGGCAGCAATCGTGGTGACCTTCTGCACAAAAGTCGGTGCCGGCGTTGTGATCACCGATTCCACTGATTCCGAGCTGCTGCTGCTACTGCTGCTGCTCCTGGAGGAGGAGGTGGTATAGTCCACGGCTATGGTAATGCCGGGTGCGGCAGTGGGTCGCACTGTGGTGACCTCTTCGCTGCCGCTCTCGCTCTTGCCGCCACTCACATCGAAATGCGGCACAGTTGTGTACTCCTCGGAGGTCACCACTTCACCGGAACTCTCCGCCGACGATGTGGGCTTGGGTTGACCCGGCAAGGGTGGCAGCGTGGTATATATGCTTGGGGATTCCTCCGAGGAGGAGCTGGAGGTTCTGCTAACAGCGGGTGGAGCTGCTGTGGTTCCTGGTATTATCTCCTCTTCGGTTTCAGACTCTGACTCCGGCGCGGGTTGAGGTCTGGGCTCTGGTTCGGGTTCAGGTTGGGGTTGTGCTACTGTAGTGTGCTCCACGGATATGCTTTGGCTATCACTCTCTGGCGGCGCCAAAGTTGGAGCTTTGATCTCCACGGAAACCCCCTCCTCCGAAGATGCTGATCCCGCAGAGGTTACCACTTCTGGCACTGGTGCGGCTGGTGCTGCCGTGGTCACAACCGGTAGCTCTACTTCCTCTGAAACTCTTGGGGGCACAGTGGTCTCTGGCGGCGTCACAGGCCTCACTGTTGGCGGAGCTACCGTAGAAGTGGTCGTAGTTCTCCTCGTTGGCGGCGGAGTAGCCGGTGCCGTATAATTGCAGTCCAAGGACTCTTCGCTGACCATCAAGCACTCGCAGAGCATTCCCGTCAGCAGCGGAGGACACGAACAGGAGAAGGTGTCCACGCCGTCGATGCAAACGCCGCCGTTCATGCAGCGCGGACCCAACTGGCATTCGTCATACTGGAACTCACACTTCTCGCCATGGTAATCCGGGACACAGTAGCACGTGGGCACACCCTCCTCCATGAGACAGAGGGCATTGTTCTGGCAGGGATTGTCCGCACAGATGAGGATCTCCTCCTCGCAGTTGATGCCCGTGTAACCCATGGGACAGGCGCAGGCATAGGCGGCCAGTTTGTCCACACAGACACCGCCGTTTTGGCATGGCGACGAGGCGCATTCGTTGATCTCCTCCTGGCAGATCCTGCCATGCCAGCCTGCGGGACAGTCGCAGGTGAACTCGAGTCCAGGACCCTCGATGCACTCGCCGCCGTGCTGGCAACGAGCTCCGGTTCCTATTTAACAAGAGTTTAGAGGAATTTATTTAGTTATAGATCTTTAAATAATTTAAATATTCTGGAAAATTGGTTTTCTATTTTATAATTTAAAATATAATGCAGGGAAAATTTTCCTACAACTATTTTCTCTCTGCATCTCAGCTTTAAGAAAGCCAAGAAATTCCCACGCAGATGCTGTTGGCACTAATTTGCATTTAATTCCTCACCACATGTGCCATAGAGAAGGTTTCTGCCTTTGACAACCCATGAACACCAACCTCGAACCACTTCACAGCCGCATCTGTCGGCTTGTCCATCATCCATCAACCGACTCACCTGTGTCGCAGACGGCCACATCCTGCTCACAGTGATCCCCCAAGTAGCCCGGCTGGCAGGTGCAGGTGTAACCATTAGTCCTGTCCCGACAAAGTCCGCCATTCTGGCAGGGATTCGACATGCACTCGTCGACGTTCTCCTCGCAGCTGGATCCTGAAAAGAAGCGAATGTGAAAGGATGTGAATACAAATAGCCTCAGTTGTCTGGGACGGGGGCCGGACGCCCCTCAGTTAGTTTGCATTTTAATTGTAGAAATATGCATACAGAGTAGTAGGTCAAAAGTTCCTCGGCAGACTCCTTTGTGCGAGCGGAATTAATTTATTTATGTCCGTTATTGATTTGAGGTTTAATTATTTTTACCAGCAGCAATTAGCCTTTGACTTGCATGGCCAAAGAATAATTGTCATTGGGCTTTGTGGTTTTTAGTTTATGAATTTTAATTCGAATTCCATTTTTTATTTCACGTTTTTCTTTTTTTTTTGTAAAGGAACTAAGGAAATATGATTTGTAACAAACACATAACTTTTTAATTAATAACTGAAAAGGAATTTCAATTCATTTTTCATTGGCCCTTTAATGAATGGCTGCTCTACAGCTCTTTGACTGAATTTTCATTCCCTGGATTTAGTTTCTGTCTCAAAAAGGGCATTTCCCTGCCTTCAAAACAAGTGCTCACAATTGAAGTGCAATCGAAGGACCTTTCATTATCTTTGCCAATGGAAATTTCTCTTTTTTTCTCAATTCATTTGAATCCTTTCAATCTGTTTCGGTTCTTCTTATATTTCAAAAAAAAAAGGAAGGAAAACTAAAAGTAAGTTAAAAGGAAAACCGTTTCGATACAAGCGCATCAATGGCAATCAAAACAAACCCTACAAGTGCTGATTTGGTTGCAAGCAATATAAACAATTCCAAAGGATATGTACACGCTCACATACACACATCTCCCTTGTACACACACACACACATCCCAGGATATAAAGCACACATGCCCAAAAATTTGTTGCTGTCTTTCAAAGTCTGCGCCATAAAGTGGTAAGGAGAAAAGGGGTGAAAACTAGTGGGGAAGAGTCAAGATTGGAAATACCTAACATTTAATACCCTTACTTTATTGAAAGATATATTTTTTATGTACTTTTTAAGAGGGCTTTTAAGTAAAGTCTTTAAGAAAATATTAGGAGAATTAAATTAAGCAATATATTTACTTGAAAATATGTCAAAATACCAATTTATTAATCTAAGGATTCTGTTATACATTTTTTAATATTTATCAATTACACCTCTCTGTAAATATAATATTCTACCTCTAATACTTAGCTGAAACTCTCGATTTTTGGCAGGGCAATCCACCATCCGCTGCTGACTATCCAGTTTGACAGCCAACAATGGCAACAAATGCTTGGAAATACTTTTCAATTTTCTGCTCAACAACTTCTTGCAGCGACGTTGACTCGTATTCTGTGTTTTGCCAAAAGGCAACTGTCAGACAATCTTCTCTTCGGGGGGAATAAAACAGGAGAGCAACTCTCTCCCGCTCCCACCCTTCTTCCCTGCAAATGGCATTCTTCGTTTCCGGCTGAGCCAGTGCAAGTGCAACGCTGCGTATGAGTGATCTTTTTTTGGGGGGGTCTGGGGTGTGCGGTGGTGTGTTTTCTTGCGCTCGCTTGCAAATTTATTGCCAGCGAAATATTTTGTATGGCTCAAGTTTGAGAATTTATTTGCCCGGCATAGAAACGCCTTTCGAGTTTTGGGCGGCCTTTGTTTTCGTTTCGCAGCCACCTTTTAGGCGAAACTCTATTTCTTTTCTTTTTTTTTTATGGCAACAAGTTGGCGAGAAATATGCTTAAAGTTTTTTTTTCCCAAGAAGTTTTTCCTATCTTGTCTGGCAAAGTTTTCTCTCTCTCTCTCTTTAAAGTTTAAACAAAAAAGGAGTATAAGGGGAGGCACTTCAAAGTGTCGAAACAAAAGTGACAAAAAAAAGAAGGAGGCGTGCAAATTCCTTTGCACTTTCGCCAAATTAATGCACCAACGAACAAAGGAAGCGTGCAAGAAAAATCTTTTTAATTTAATGCAGAAAATTGCATTCAAGTGGACTGCAATTGAGGGGGCGTTTCATTTCTTTTTTTGGGCCCAACACTTTATCACTGAGACTTATAAATTATACAAAATACACACACACACACATACTCTACTGACGGATACCAAAGGGGGGAGAAAAAGATACTGCAGAGCGGTCATAAAAGATAAATGTGCGTGTCTGGTCCCTCTGTCTGGTTTATAATGCAACAATAATGTAAGTCTATGCAAATGATGGGGAAGATCGGGCAAAGTCTAGGGCCTGGGAGGAGGACTCAGCTCGGAACATATATTAAATTTGCATAAGCACTAAATCAACACGAAAAGGGGCAACGAAAGCGAAGAAGGCAACTCGGAATCCTTGCACAACAGGACGTCAGTCGATGTCATTTGTTTGCCTTATGACTGTTAGTTATATATGAGTCTGTATCTGTATCTATATCTTCAGCTAGATGTGTGCTTTTGTGGATTTCAGTTCAGCTCATGGAATGTCTGTCTGTGTCTATCCAACAAATATACTTGCATGTGCATTTCGATCAAACTATGCTGTGTGTGTCCTTTGGCCTTCAGACCGAATTTCCCTGGCATATACAAAGGTAGTACCTGCTGGTTGCCTTCTCTGTGATTGCATTTGCATTTGTATTATCATTTCGAAGCCAATTTAAATTAATTTATTAATGCCACACACTTCGCTAGGCTGGGAGTGTGTTATTCATTTCAGATGGACAATTAAAACATGTATTTCTATCAGGAATTTCATGCAAATTTGAGTTAAACAAGTTAAAGTTATATTGGCAATTCTCAATTCACATCCCGAACTGCATATTGCTGCTTTAAAGCCAATAATGGTATTTTGAAAAATATTATTTGAGAAAGTATACCACTTTTGTATGATATTCTTATATTTTTATAAAAAAAAAATACCTTACTAATAGTAACATGAATAAATGTATCTTCAAATTGGTAATTTGAATTGATTATTTGCAAAAATATTCGATTTATTTTATTATAAAATACTCTAAATAATAAAAAATAAGACCAATAATTTTACTTTTTATTCCAAGCATGTTTTTTGCTTGTTTCCTTGTCTTTTAAAAATCCAGAACTATTTACAAAGTATTTTAAAAAGTTTTTACTATCATTATTAATTTTCTTAACATTTTTCTGTTTTATATTTTTTGTGCTGATAAATGGGCACTGTTATTTTGAAAATCCCATATGCAATTATCAAACACTTTAATATCGCGTCTTGGATAAATTATTTGCTTGCTCTTCAGCCCACATAAAAAAAAGGATACAAAAAGTATAAAAATAATTTATCGTTCGCCCATCTCGCGCTTCGATTGAGTAATGGATTTTCCAGCCAGCCCGGCGCACTTTCTCGTATTTCTCGTATTTCATTGCCCGGCAAAGCAACAGTTTCAATTTCCCCCCATTCTGACCATAAAGTTCCATCAAGGCGTCGGCAGCGAATGCTGGACATTGCTGCACATTTCAATTTGTTTATGACCATAGCCGCGGCCATCGCATTTTGCTTTATGATTTCCATGGTGGGGGGCTTTCAGGGACTTTAAAATACTGCAAATATTTCAATTTTCTTTATGGGCATTGTAAAATTGAATCGGTCTATCCACGCATTTCATTTAATGGTTCTATGAATGAATTTAATGAAGATGCAAATGTAGCTTCTTGGGGGGATCAATTTTTTATTTCATTTGTCATTAAATAAAAGACTTGAATATACGTTTAGATTGTCTTCGATGAAATCTTTGTTGTACAAAGAAAAAATTTTATAAATGCTTGTATATAAATAGTATATTAAATAAATAATATATTTTATAATTTGTTAAAGTTTAACTCGCTTGGGAGACTCTTGAAGAACTAGACATACATTATTGAAAACTGCCAAGATATCATTAAGACTAGACTCTTCACCCCTCCTATAGTGGCATAATTCACTTTATTACGCATACGACATGTTGCTC
>JAEIIU010050162.1:32229-71567 GCA_018874675.1 Drosophila baimaii
CCCCCCCCCTTTCTTGTTGTGGTTCTTCTTCGTTCTCTGTGCTCCACATGAAATGTCACATTACGCTCCAGTTCATGCACAAATACAGGAAGTGGTCAAGCATACAGAAGGCACAGAGAGAGTGAGTGAGAGAGAGAGGGGAGAGAGAGCGAGACAGAGAGAGAATACTGAGCAGGAAAAGCCAGCTCCTCACGCACAGTTCTTAACCCAAATTCGATGGAATAGTACGTATGCGCCGTGTGGACTCCCGTGTGTTTTCCCATATCGTCTGGGGTTACCTTTCCTCAATGCATTTCACGTTGATTTCTGGCTTTTCTTGTTCATTGTTTTGGCTCCGTTTATGTGGTTTCGGTGGGGCCTCTGGATATTTTTCTTTCTCGGGGTGCGCTGTGCTATGTGTGAAGTCGTTAAAGTGAAAATCGATTTTCATTTTATTTCACCGTAGAGAAAGGGCAAAGGGGTGGCAAAAGGGGGGAAAAGGGTGGCCACCGGTCATTTTTGTGGGCACGAAAAATGCTTCACTCACTGCCGCAATCTACGAGGCATGTTTTATGAATGAATTTTTTCGAATTGGACGCACAATTTTCCCTCGCTCGGTGTCTCTCTTTTGGTTGAGCCTTTTTTTGATTTTTGTTTTAATGGACGTCGGGCTTTGGTTGTGCGGGATTTTTCTCTCGCTTTCCAATGGGGAATTTGAAAAAAAAAAAAACAAAAATAAAAAGGAATACCACAATTCTGACAATTCTTCATGTCGATTGTTGGAATATTTGAAATGAAAAAGAAAACGAAAATAAACCATTAATCAAATTTTAAGTGCTGGTAAAATATTGATAAAGTTTTGGCCTGGAAAATATTCGAAATTGATAAGTGTTATGTTTTTTTAAGTTAGTAATAAAAATGATTTGAAGTTTTAGGAATGCTTCTGTGTGTTTCTCGTGTTCTTTAAAGCTGAGGCTTTAAAATAACTTTAAGAGATACAAAATAAAAGATAGATGTCCAAAATTAATATATCCCAGATTTCCTTCGTTTATTCTTTTATTTTAAATTTGTTTTGGTTCGTTTAAAAAGCTAATTTTAATGATTTAAATTGTATTTATAGAAATAAATATTCTATGATTTTATAAAATGTGAAATTGTAATTATAATTTAATTTTTTTCGTATATAAATTCATAGAAAATCCAATCTGTCTGGCTCCTACTCAATATCCTCCAAAAAGAAATTTCTCTTTGGTTTTTTTTTTCTCTCCTTTCAACTCAACTCTTGTCGCTTGCCATTTTTCTTTATTGTAAACTTTGCCTGTCATGATACTTCTGCTGGTTCTTCATAGTTTTCTTGTTATATATTTCGTTTTTTTTCTTGCTTTTGTTATTATTTGCTGCTGGCAGCGAACTGTAAACATTTGTGCAACAAGGTACGAACATTTGTTTTGGCTTCAAGTCACAATAAACATGGCCATTTGCCTCACCCCCTTTTGGGTCCTGCAGGCGAACCGGGTCCCTGTCGATGCAGAAATTGAAATTTGAATTTTATCTGCACACATTTTGTGCTTCTTATTTGCTTGTTACCTTCGCTCCCCAGGAAGACATACATATACCTGCATATATACCTTGTGTATAGTATGGCGAGGAGGGGCGAAATCTGGCATCAGTGCCAAAGGTGCATGAGTTGAAAATATTGCACATTTCGTTTGCATTTTATGCTCACATATTCAGATACTCTCCTCTGCGCCAGGGAGGAAGCGGGGGGAAGTTCCTTTATTTCGGTGCAGAAAATCTTTGAATGAATGCATAAATGAGCGGCTGAGTGCACAGCAAATTGTATTCCTAGCAGGAGGCTGTCCATTCGAGATCAGGACTCGCTTTTAAATCATAATTACGAGCTTCAAGGACTTGGTAGGAACAAAGGGAGGCTGGTTATTCGGTTATTCGTAGCTTTTCTCAATTAGCATTTGAATGTGGTTTGTGAATACTGTTTGGCATGCGAATAAAAAGCTTGCCTTCTCGTGTGTTTTCTATTTAAAGAGATTGAGATTTTCCTTACAAA
The DNA here is from genome assembly GCA_018874675.1 of Drosophila baimaii. NCBI lineage: Eukaryota > Metazoa > Arthropoda > Insecta > Diptera > Drosophilidae > Drosophila > Drosophila baimaii. Next base: position 34,274 of record JAEIIU010050162.1, read on the forward strand.
AATATAATGCACATTTAAAAAACTTTCTGAGTAAGAGAACATTTTAAAAATCTTTTTTAAAATAGTTTGTTTTCATTCTGAGTTCGAGTCCCATTTTTAATTTGTTAATGCATAAAAAAAACATTAACTTATCGTGTTCTATCTATAAAATATTTTATAACCAAATATATACTAATCTAGGTTCTACTAATATAAATTCAGATATTTTAACCAGCTTTTCTTATATATATTTTTATTTGGCTCTTATGAAATTGCAACTTCCCCTTTTCCTGTTCATTCCCCCATTGTAGCAAATGAGTTAATTTTCACCAGAATGAAATCCTCCTAATATATTGGCTTATTCATTTCAAATTCTTCAATTACCCAGCGCTGAGAATAGCATTTAGCTTGTTAGGATTTGCGCCACGTCGCCCCTCCTGCAATTTGTATGCGAAACTAATCCCAGCCAGAGCAATCTATTATCATTGAATTGGGGGTTTTTAGCTTGGATCTGGGTGGGGAGGGGAGGCGTTTGGACAGCTACGAATGCTTCGGCTCCATTGCCGTAAATCGCTGCCTGCGAACTGCGACCTGCGACAGTGAGCAATGAAATGCACTCAGGGTTCATCTCCTGCCACCGACGATGCTGATTCTGATTCCGATTTCGATTGCGATGCCACCGAATTCTGGGACATGCCTTCCTCCCCTACTCCCCCCCACCACGCCTGCATTCGAATGCGCGCTCTGGGAAACTAATCACAGGATCCATTCACTCAGCCAGCCCAGCAGTTGAAAATCCGAGCAATTCATGTCACCCGTTTTGCGGGAAAACTAGCGTTTCCAATTCGCATATCTACACTTTTAGGAAATTAATAGGAGGTATCTATTGTATTAATTTGAAAAATATAAAGAGGAAGCCTTCAATTATCAGAAACCTTCTTTGTATATATATATATTTTTTTTTTTAAATAAAGACTTTTATAAATAGTTTGGAAGACTGTTAAATGGTAAAAAGTATTTAATTAATGATGTAAATTTTTGGGATTTTTCCTAAATTTTCCAGCCAACTCCTCTTATATTCTAACTTAATTTTTCTTTTTAATTTAATTCACAAAATCTGTAAAATTTCTTTAAAGTGTTCCCAGGGCTTGCCCTGCACTTGAATGTCTTGTGGTGCGCATTGTTGCTCATTCAATTGCTTAGTTTCCATTTCTTTTTCTCCTCCCAAGAGGAATCCTTGCCAGTGGCAAGGACAACTGCCAAGCCGAAGGGAATGGAAAGGCGTAGCTCATTTTCACGAAAAAAAAAAGAACGAAGCGCAGCCCTTTTGCACTTACAACACGGCTTAGGAGTTTAATTAATTGCATTTTATACAACATTTTTCCCCCAGTTCTGATTTGCAGTTTTCTATTGAATTTTTACACACCCTCTCTTACCCTCTTCTGATTTTCCAACGCGCCTGGCTTGGCAACGTTGCGTGAAATTAGAAAGTATTGTGTTTGAAAGTTCAATGGGCAAATTTATGAGTGCGAAAATCGCATTTTGAGATTGCGCAACATGAAAAAGGGAGAAGGGGGAGCTCGAAAAATGTGTTTTTGATATGTGCGTTATCGCTTGGGGCTGGCCTCTAATTAATTAATGAACTTGTGGGACTTAGGTCGTTAGCAATGGAATCGATAAATGTGTTACAACAGGGCATTATATTGAAAGTTTTTTTGCTTGTTTTATTTTCTTTTGACCTTAATCAGTTAATGTTGCCAAGGATACATGCTGTTTGTTAAGCGAGCTCTATGGAAAATGTATTTTATGTTGTGTGCGAAGAACTAAATACATTTTCCTGCATTAATATACAAAAATGTTATCCTTAAGGCTTTGATTTGACACCAATATCGTTATTAATTAGCTTTAGTCCTATCACATGAATGAAAATCACTAAAAGTCCACTTAATTTCTTTTATAAATATTCCGTTTATAAATATTTGAAACCAATTAAACCTTTTGGCGTCAAAAATCATTTAATCACATCTGTTATGTGTGCAAATAAAAATCTTAATGGCATTCGATTACACGGGATAATCCCAGGACCCGTGACAAAGCAAACAAAAATATTTTGCGCCCACCCCCCCATGCGGTGCTCCTGCGGCAAGTTCATCAAACTCTCTCTGTCGCTGGCTGACATTATAAAATCAATAATGCCATGAATATTTTAAGCTTCTGTCGCAAAATAACAACGGCGGCACTGAGCGACAAAACTAAATCCCAAAGGACAATTGATTAGCCAAATTCTATTTATAACCGTGCATACATATTGCTTTGTGTTCTCCGCCGGGTAATTGAAATACAAAATTTATGCAAATCGCCGGAGTCTCGTGATTGAGTACAGATATAGGGGAAAAAAATATATATGAAAGAGAGTAAAATCAGGCGGACAGGAATTAAAGCTGCGGGCTCTGATTAAAAACTGTGGCAGAATCAGGGGAGACTGCACTCAAAATATGAAGCCATGAATCGACGAATGAGCAACCTGATGCTTGATTGCACCTATCTACCTGGCATCGCGAATACGTGTGCAAATTGCCAGCGAGGTAACGCAGAGCGCAGAGCGCAGAGCGAACAGGTGAACGGTTGAACAGGTGCAAATTTATGCACACACACGCACTCGCTCGCTGCTGATGAAGCAGTCCTAAAAAAAGTCAGGCGCCCAGGAAAATTACGATAAAATATCAACTGAATGAGTGTGTGTGTGTGTGTGGGAAAACCGAATGAAAAATGCTTGGGGGAAAAAAAGCGAAGCTGCACTGCTGCAATTTGAATGCTTTTTCATATTTATACTCTAATAAGTTGGCTTGCCTGGGATTAAGTTGGAATTTACTAGAGCAAGGAACTATATATATTTAAAAAAAAATGTAATAAAGTGTATAACTTCTTTTTTATTATTATATATTGAGGGTAAAATGAAAATAATTGTTTATTATAGCCTTTCTTATTCTAAAGAATTCACTAGGGTTTTGAAATTCACAAGAAAGTGTGCTCAAAACTATGCTACAAAATCTGAAATATGAAAACTCTGACAAAATATCGATATATTGATAATGTTTCGATATTTTAACATTTTCATATATACGCGATAAATCGTCATTCTTTGTGATATATCAAAGTGAGCTAAAGGAGAGCCTTAGCATAGTTTAAATTATCATTACTCGAAAAAAATATAAAGAACTAATAAAATATGTAAATTTAAAGATATTTAAAATATGATTGGTAACATAAAACATATATGTAAATTAAATAACACTTGCGGACATATGTCCGACATTATATCTAGGCGATATGGATATTGATATGATATGAACGCCATAATTTTGAGAAGAAGAGAGAAAAAAACTTCCAGAATATTCCGTTTTTAAGAGTATTTCTTACTTCGTTGTGGGGGAATTGTGCCAGCGCAATCCTTTATTATTTTTTCATTGTTGATTTGCTGCATTTGCATGAATGTGAAATGCGGAATGCGAAATTTCAATGGTGAATAGGCCCAGGAAGACCTTCCTGCATCCATGCAGAGTCCATCCTTTGCCCCCCGCACTTTATTGTTTTCACGATGCAACGGACTCTAGAGCTGCTCCCTCGGTTTTTCCTACGGCTTTTNCCCTGTGTTTCCCGCTTCTTCAATTGTTTTGGTTTTGGCTGCAATGATTGCATAAAGGCTGGCAGAGCAGCCAAGGAGCAAAAGGACAAAGGAATGCCCATGCTTTGTTATTGGATTGCGCCGCCATTGCGATTGTGTGCGTAATTGCGAGTGTGTACATGTGTGTGTGTGTGTGTGTGCGTGTGTGTTTGTGTCAGCAGAGCAAGGTTAAGTCGTGGGGGCTTACACACACAGAAGATTGCAGATTCCTTGGAAGCTGTACCATAGTTCATGTCTTTATCTCAAGGATGGTCTTGAAAGGTGAGAGGATTAAGGAATTTGGGAGTATTATTCTTAAGAGATATTCCTTAAGGTTTCAGATCCAAAAAAGAGAGTGGTAAAGGAAATAATTGTAATGCTTAATATCTGGTTTCTGAATTAAAAAAGAATATAAACTAAAACCCATATTATTTGTTAGTTGCATATAATTTAATTTTAATCTTTTAGCTCTAGTTAATTTAGGGAATTACATTTGGTATGTGTTTTTTATGCAAAAACCACACCGTTTTAGTGGCTCTAATTAAAATTTGAAATTACCTCCGCATAATTAGCATGCTGTTCACTTTTGTAATATAATTATGAATATTGTATCATTTCAGCAGATGGCACATAATTAGCCTGATTTAACCAGGTCAAAGCATCAAAGCTGCCAAAGCCAAAGGGATAAAGTGCAACTAAAAGTGAAAACCCAATCAAAGCGACCATATTCCAGGGAGCTACATTATAGCCAAAGTCAGAGCAGCGGGCCCAAAGAATTGGTAAGTGGAACAGGCAAAACCCGCCATATACATATAGTACATATAGCCTATAAGTATAATATCCTACAACCACTTCAAAAGGCATAAACACAAGCGTTGAAAAATAAATAGGAAAAGGCCAGCGAAAATATGCGCAATGCAATGGAAAGCCAAAGGAAGCGCTCATAAAATTAATTAGAATGCTGCTGTCTCGCTCCGACATTATCTTGCGGTCCCTTTCATTTGCATGGGGAAATACTTTTTAATGCCCCCGAAAAATGGGGTCGAAAAGGAGCTAAAAAGGGGCTAAAATGGGGACTGAAGAGGCGGTAGTGGTGGTGGTGGTGGTGGCCAAGGTGAAAGCTTTCCAAAACTCAATGAGCGGTTAAATAATGCCCGAAGCGTCTGCCCATTTTCCCCGCGCTTTTCCGCCTTTCCTCCAGCTTTTCTCTGAACTCTTTGCATCCGTTACTTTCGCTTTGTTTTGTGTTAGACTCCTCCTCTATTCATGCACTGCATTTCATTTTAAAATTTTCCCACATTTTTATCCTTTTTTTTTAACATGGTCTTTTTTATTTTTTATATTTTTTGTCCTCTATTTTTCGTGGATTTTTTTGCATGGCATTTACAGCTTCATTTCCGACATTTCGCGTGCTTTTGGCAAAAAATCTATTTATTATATATGAGTGTATATATATATAGAATTTTTTTATGCCCCTGCCTTGTCCAAAAGCATATTTCGTTTTCATTTTTTTTATGCGCCGAATTTGTTATGCAATTTTTTGCTTTATTTACATTTAGCTTTGTCTTTTTTCTCTTTTTTTTTTTTTGCCTCGCCGCGACTGCGAGCAATTTGCAATGGAATCGCTTAGTTCCTGCGGAAAAATCGGTGGAAAATGGGGAGAGGAAAAACCGGGGCACTGGAGAGATTGCAGGCAGTGCATAATTTTATTTGTTTTTGTGTTGATTTCATTTGCAGTGCTTATACTTTGTCGGCCTTTGTTTTTCCAGCGTTTGTGTTGCTTCGCTCGACTCTGCTCTATTTATGTTAAATTAATGCAATTGTTTCGGCTGGCGAGCAAAAAAACGATAAAAGTTGTTCCACGAGGGGGGAGAAAGAGAGCTAGCAGCCTCTAAGCGAGTCTTTTGAGTGATTCAATTGAAAGGGATTGCATTTATTTCGGATTTATATGGGGGGTTTTGTTTATAAAAATAGGATTTCCTAGTGTAATAAAGAAAACGTAGCAAGTGGACCCATAAAGGATAGACATTTCTTTAATATAATTGCATTAAAAAGTAACTTTTAAATAATAGATTAGGAAAAATGTATTTAAGAAATTGTTTAAGGAGTTTTAATATAAGAACCTGTTCGCTGTTTGCATTTATAAAGTGTCTAGTACTTAAATATTCTTTTAAGGCTCATGGTATATATTATAAATACATAATATATATTATAAACATTCCAAAATAAATAATAATAAAGATTATATTACCTTATAATTTGAATTTCATAATGTAAACAGTGTAAATCGTGAATTTATTAACTCAGGATGATATATAGCATATCCTATAGATACAAAAATATAAAGAAACACGCAAAACCTATTATATTTAAAGTAACATAACTTGTCTTAATATATTAATACCCACAAAACCTTTTCCCCTCGAGCTAAAAGAAACACACACTTCAAGTCTCAAGGATGACTTGAAATAAAAACACAACTTTCAATCACCCGCAATTCGCATCTCCATTATTTCAATTCGGATGCAGTCGGCCAGCCGGAAAACACATGTAACCCATGTTCCGGGCTTAGCCTGTGTGTCTGTGTGTGTGTGTCTGTAATTTATTCCCAAGATCCTTTTGGGGGCCAAACTGACTGACTCAATGACTTTGGTCTACTCCGAAATCCCCCCTTGATACAGCTCCTTTGGCCTGATTGTTCAGCTGCTGTTCCGTCCACCACTCGTTGAACTCATCAGCAAAGTTCCCCGAACAAATTTGCAGCAATTTGTATTTCGGTTTTAGTTTGGCGTTGATACGGCAACAAATACAAATATAGTACGTATTACACCTAGATGCGCTGGCTATAAATTTCACTAAATTTTATAAAGTCAACTTTGTGGCGGCGACGCCTGAAAAGGGGTAGAGGGGTGGTAGAGAAAAAAGTGTAAAAAGGATGTGGACGGACACTAAGTGCTTCTCGCACGTACCACAAGTAAATGTGTTTATGTGTGTGTGTGTACGTACGAGTGGAGAGTACATGGAGGAGCCCAAAGGATGAACATTAGATACATTCATGCTTAGACTTCCGTACTTGGCCAACACATATACGAACACACACACGACACTCACACACACGTGGCAAGTGGCACGTTAAGCACCCAACATTGACTACCACAATAGACAACATTAAAGCCGGTTTGCCAGCTTCGGCTTTCGCATTTCCCATTTCCACTTTCCACTTTCCGCCTTTTCCTCGATTTCCCCTGCGTTTATCCCTTCTCATTGCCTTCGCCTTAACGTCTTTGGAGATCTCTCAAAGCGCTTTTCTCGCTTGCTGTTGATCATCTACATTTTTCAAATGCTCTCACAGATCGGGGTGTTGGGAATTTAAGTTAGTTTTTACAATTTTTTTACTGAAGTATTTGATGCTATATTTTTCAGCAAGTTCTTAACATTATTAGTAAAATATTAGGTGCCCTATTTTTAGTAGAAATTTCTAAATACAAAAATGAAAAATCAGGATCATAAATATGCAAATATTCCATATTTAAACTCTATTTTTCACACTCTTTAATTGATCTATATTTAGAACTGAGAAACCATGAGAAGTATATTCAAATACTTACTCCTTGCAAAGATGTCTTAAAGAAACATTTCTTATTTTTTCAATCCCTGATAATACCTTGAAATGCAAATCCTCAATGGCTATTAAAAAAAGAAAACAAGTCTATTGAAAGTACTTCTTAAAAGTCTCTCCCCACCGAATCAACACCTTTTTAAGGGTATAAAAGGCTTCTGCACTTCAATGACTACTCCCTGTTTTCCTTTCCGTTTGCTTTTCTCTTTTCTCTATTTTATATTTGGAGTTTTCCTCTTCCCGTTAGCTCTCTCAGGGCGCGTTAAAAAGAAGAATAGACACATGAGCATTGTATGTTATATTTTTATTTTTTTCTCTCTCTCCATGGTATCGCGTAAATTTTACAAATACGTTTGGGGCCGCAAAAAAAAAAAAGAAAGCAAGAAGAAAACGAATCCTGTGTGTGCTCCCGCGTCCTGGCAGGAATTCCTCTCTATTTGCTGGAGTACGCGCTTCTCGGCTCAGGGATCTGTCTCTAGACCAAGTGCAAACCACCAAGCGAGACTGAGTTTTTTATGTTTGGCTTAATAAAAATACATTTCGCACGTGGAACGGCAGAGGAACTTCACCCACTCAACTGGGTTGCCACTCCACTTTTGCCTGCATGGTCCTTTATTCCAACGTTTTTCCTACTTGCCTAACTGCACTGTGAACCTAGAAAGGGAATTCCAGACATTCTACAGGCTTCAGGTGACCCTTGAAAAAAATATATTTAAGCTTTAGCTTTAAATATTAAATTCATTTTCAGTCGTTGGACATCTTATAAACTTTCTGGAGTTATGCAAATATTTTATATAAATATTTATTGATTTCTATTTATTATTTAAATATTGATGTCTATTTTTTGTTTATTAATAATAGTAAAACAAAGGTTTGTTCTCCCATAAGAGTATGTGCCTATGAAGGGTTTAGTTTTGTGCATATCAGATGGATGGTTCCCCAAAAATAAACCGCATTCAGCCACTTCTACCAACCACACCCCACCCACACCCTTGTATAGATGGCTGGAGCAGCACACTTACCGGAAAATCCTTCCGGACACGTACAATTGTAGTAGGCCACACCGTCCACACATGTCCCGCCATTTTGACAGGGCCCCGACCAGCATTCGTCCCAATTCGTTTGGCACTGGATCCCTGTGTAGCCATCAATGCAGTAACACGAGTACGAGCTGTTATATTCGTCGTTGTAGTTGTTGTTGTTGTTGTAGTTGTAGTTTTTCCCATAGTAGTTGTTGTTATCATCGGCACACGTGGGCGGAGTACGGGTCCCGGGTTTATCCGTGGGTGGAACGGTGTGTCAATGATGCATCAAACGTTGCGAAAAAACAGCAACAGCAGCAGCGGCATGGCAAAAGAAATGGAACAAACAAAAAAAATAGTAGTAGTAGTTAGAGAGTGTATGGCGTAACGAGAAGGCGAACAAAATGCTTTGGATAAAAATAGTTACAGCAAATGGCACAACACGGGCGGGCAGTACGGCGAGCGTAGATAACACGGTGCACACCACTCCGGACTATAATGGCAGTTTGGCGTAATTGAAGTGACGGTTCCGGCCCCAGATGGGGCGGTTAGATTTGGCATATCCCTAACCGGGTTATCCCTAACCCTAGTCAGCTGAAACTGTATCTATATCTTTGTGGTTATACAGCGGACGGAACTAAATAGGAAGTACCAGGCTTGTAGTAACTCTGGGGCTTCAAAAATGAATTAAAAAATTGTATAGATATATATATCGATTTTAGAATCAAAATAAAAGGACACCAAACTTAGGAAAGATATTTTAAAAATAGCTTTAGGCTTTAGTTTTATTTGAATTCATTTTAAATGTTATCTAAAAAACCATTTTGCATTTCATTAATATTTCTCTAAACATTTTATTCATATTAAAAACAATATTTCCATTTTGTATCTTAGATATAAACATTTATTTTCATTTTTAACTTGCTTTGTTTAATTATATTTTCCAAAATGAAAATTCTATTGATCAGTTTTCAACGGTTACCACATATATTCCCACTTCCGCACTTATGTTCCTCTGTATTGCAGCATTTTCCTGAATAAATTACACAGACTTTTCACGCCCAGTTTTCCCCTGCATGCCTGCAGGCACTGCACACACACACACACATATTATATACCCTACAACCTGGCTTGCTGGCCAGTTGAGTGCCATAAACTTTTTTGGCCAGCATGTAACACTACACTTGAGTTGTGGAAATAAATATTTGGTAGACATCTGGGATTGGGATTCTCTTTTTCCATTTCCATTTCTATTCCTATTTCATTGCCTTACCTGAAATTGAAATTGAAACGGAAACGGAAATGCAAAGAGCCAAAAATGTGTCAGGGGAATGTCGGTGAAGGAGAGCCAGTTGCTGCTGCGGCACACAAGGAAGAGCTGCTGCCAGGTAACCGGAGCATCGCCAGCTTAATTAAAGAAGTTTTCCCCCTTACCACCGCCACCTGGGGATGTGTTGGGTTGGCTGGCTTACTGTTGTCCTTTATAATGGATTACATTAGGATGCAGCCGGCTCCCGCTGCACTTGTCTGTTATGGCCTGAGCTGAGACACACCACCACTCGCCTGTTGTTCTCACAGAGTCCATGGTTGGTCTCAGTCTCAGCCGAGTGAAACCCTCGAGATTCGGGCTGATTATGGCCTTCGGTTGGACATTTTCACCCCGGAGACCGTTTGATTTGTTGGCTTCAGCCCGAAGCAATTGGGAAATGACTACATAATGGCATTGGGCTGCCACTCTGCGGGATGCGGAATGCCAGAGTGGAGGAAGGCCGTCCCAGGTATTGGGACGATCGAAGAAAGTGGCAGTCATGAGAAGTGGTTTTCTATTTATACATCCAGCAATCTCTGGCGGATTGAATACGCCAAGGAAGGTGCCTAGAAGTAGGCAATAAAGCAGCAAACCACTATGCTTTTGGGGAATTTTTTATGCCTAGTGTGAAATCTCCACGGCATCTCCATTCCCAGCTTTTATTGGTGGCTTCTCTTCACTTTTAAGAGCCAACTCATAAAACGGTTATCGAGCGCATAAGCCAGGATAAACCAATAAAATATCAATGTCCTCCAATGGCAGTAAACTCCTCCGCGATTATCAATAGCCACTGCCTTGGCCAACTTTAAGATGGTCGAAAACTATTCAGTTAATCCGCTTAAATCTCATGGCATCGTGTTAAATTTAATTGCAGCTATAAATTTCGCTTGCCAACACATAAACTTTTCCATCCATCGCCTTAGTTTTTCCCGCTGCCTGGGAAATGCAGCCGGGGGAAACATTTCAAGCTTTTCGCATTTGACTTGCAGCTTGCGCGTGGAGCGCTCTAGCTATCGCAAAAAAAATATCTTAACCGCTTTTCCTGACGGCAATTGGGTGGTTCTGGGCGGGATTAGCGAGCGGGCTGCATATATCGCGAAGTGAGCATGGAAAAATAAAATGCCAGTTACTTAGTTGTATAAATGGCGTCAAGTAGAGCGATGTTGGTTTTCCTCGTACTAGTATGTAGTAGCGGTGGGGGGGAAATGGAAAAAAATCCATCGTCTTCTAACTTGTTTGTGCATAATGTATATCTATCTATCTGTGTGTGTGTGTCTGTCCAAGACTAAATCGTGGGGCGAAATCTCTGGCAGCTAAGCCTCACAGTTTACCCCTACTGAAGCTGCTGGAAAAGTGCAGCAATTTAAGGGGCTTCTCTGACTTGGATTTGGAATGAAATAAAGATTCCGCTTGCTGCTGGCAGAGGATTTGCATAGATTACTTGGCAGTGAGATGGAAGTATCTAGAAACGTATTTAAAATATTTATAATATTTTTTTTCTAACTGAATTAAATGCCCACAACAATCAAGGCTGAAATCCTTAATAAAACTACCAGTATTTAGCATATCTTGGCTGTAAATTTTCCGCATTAAGAATGCACTTTGGCCGCGACCATCCAAGTTAATAATTTTCCAGCTGCCGGCAATTGAAACCCACTCAGCATATACTCTTTCCACTCTCCTCCTCGCTTTTCCCGCATTTGCAGTGGCCGCAACTTAACCCCATTTAAACGGGCATGCATTAAAAAATAGTGTGAAGGATGGCAGGACGACGGCGGTGGTAAGGGAATCCTGCCACCGAACAGGAACGGAAAATGAAACCAAAGGCTACTGGGAGAGGGGAAGGAGCAGGAGGAACATCTGTGGCAAATTCATTTCCCTGCAAAGTGGGGGCATCAACATCAAGGGCTCCCCACATATGCCATTATTTGGTATCGTATCGGATGGTCGGGGCAACTGGAACTGCAACTGAAACTGGAAGCTCGCTTCTGGTGCTCAAGTGGCGCAAGTTTATTGCCACTCGAAATGCGTTGGGACGGGCTTATTGGCCGCTGCCTCGGGGCCGATAATAAGCAGGAGAAAATCCTTGCTACAGATGGCAAATTGCACTGCCCCAGGCAGGATCTACTGAGCTGCAATGAAGTGCTTATGGTTGGAATTTTTAAATCAAACGACTTATAAACAGAAGAAAACACCACTTTGAATATATCTTTTAAGAAAAGTTAATTTAATTGAAGAAAACTGGTTTCAATCCTTCACGACTCAGTGGAGTTGCCATCCCTAGCCCTGGCCATTTGCTATATAAAATCGTTCTACTTGAACTCACCTGTTCAGGCCATCGATGCAGACGCCAAACACACAGGGATTGCTGAGACAGGCGAAACCCGCCTGGCTGCCGCCCACGAGTACGCCCAGGATCAGGGCTGGGAGCAGCAGGCTCTGGGCCAGTATCCTTAGTGCCCGGCAAGGGACTCTTACCGCTGCCGCTGCTGCTGCTGATGATGATTTGGTGGCTGTTATCGTTGGTTTTTCTATTGTTGCGGTTGGCATCTTTAGCAGGTGGTTTCGTTGCATTTCTTTCGGCTGAACAGCCACCAGTCGTCCGGTCGTGGTGGCTCCGTTGGCTGTCAGCGGCGTGGTTGTACGGGAAGTGCCGTGAACCTCGTCCTCGTTGCTGTCCCGTGGTAACTGTCCCGATGGGGGACAGCGGCGACCCATGTCGCCTCTAATTTGGGGCAATGCCGCCATTGTCTGTGTATCAATCCGATGCACGTTAATCATACGTCCCGTGGTACGGGTAATCTCACTTTGATTAGTGCGGCCGCTGCTGCTGCTGCTGCTGCTCCTGCTGGAGATGGAGTATTGCTTCCACTTGGATGTCCTCGTCGTCGTCGTCGTTGTCTATCCGCTTAAGTGCTTTATTAGTTCGCATTGTTTGCCCCACCGATTGTTCGCTGGCCCAGCGGTCCTTGAATGCAATCTGCGTCGCCTTCGCATCGCATTCGCATCCTGCAGCTCACAGCCCGCAATTTTCCGGCATCCTTGCCTATGATTTGTTCCCTCTATTTGGTATTTTCTATTCTTTTTTTTTGTTTGTTTGTTTTTTTTATGTTTGCTGCTTATTTTCAGAGCTCTTTGCTTCGGATTGTTGCTCTTGTGGTCGCTCACATTGTTGCTGTTGCCATTTCAATTTGCAATCTGGAAAAATTGTGAAGAGAGAGAGCATAAAGCAAAAAAAATCATGAATATTCTGGGATAATATTTGCCGCAACAATTGTTACAGAATGGTGAAAGGCTTTCGGTTGGCCACACTCAAGTGGCAATTAAATAGTTAAAGGACTGCCACAAGGGTTGCCACAACAATTGGTTAACAATTGCCAGGCCTGATGGTATTGTTATTACATTTTATTTGAATACTGCAGTTGATAGCCAGATTTAAAGGGAGGGTAATAGCATAACTGCAGGAATATATATTAAACTATGTAATTAAATATAATATATGATATAAAAATGACTTTTATTTGTTCTCCTTAAATAAGTCATCAAAAATTGACAAGAATTAAAAGAAAGCACTTTCAGAAGTTCCCAAAAACTAGACTGTTGCCAAAATAAACTTCCGCTAAGCCCAAACTATAAACCCTCAAAGCCCATCACATTGTGTGACAGTCGAAAATCGTTTTATTTGTCAGCTCCGAAAGCTGCACAACTAATCCATAATGCCGCCATGTGGCTTTCCATTTCATTTTGCTGCTGCTGCTGATGGCCAGATGTATACTACTACATTTTCCCATTTTCCCCCATCACACATGTGTCAGAATAAACCCTGGAACTTGTACGCATATCACACATATGTTGGATGGATTTGGGTTAGTTTCGGTGCTTTTGGGTACTTGAATGTTTGGCTACTAAATCGTTGGCCAGAAGGAGTAGGAGGAGGATTATTGCAGATACTCTCTAACATGTCTAAAATGGATTGTTTATTTTGGATGAGGATGTCGATATATGCCCTTACTTTATGCTACTATTATGATGCTAAATATTAGCATTAAATATGTATATATACATTTTAACTGAAAATCCATTTTTTCTACTTTGTTTCTTAACGCTTTAATAGATTTAAAATCATTTTTGTATGCAATTTTTGTAGCGCTTATGACCTTAAAAAATGGTATCGCAGTTATTTGTTTTTAATTAATTATATGTTAACCAGTTCCGACCACAAAATGTATATATTTTTTAAGGCTTACATTAGTTTATATGCAAACAAAAAGAAAACGGCCTAAAAATATAATTAAATTCTCGTTTTTTTATTCTTTGCAAGTCGAAAATTTCCAGGCACATGTGCAGCCAACTCCTAAAAAGTTAACTATATTTCCCTATTTTTTTTCAAGTCTTTCCAAGCTAAGAATACATTTTTTTTTAATGGCAGTTGCATAGTATTTGCAACAAAAAAAACCTAAAGTGAAACCTGTAACCTCAATTACAGCGAAGCACCAAAAGCAACGGACATTTGCCATGGCAACGGACCAGGACGAGGAGACAAGCACCAAGCAGAAGCTGGTCGCAGGAGTCGCTGCCAGGCGACTCATAACTTGACTGCACCATCAACATAAATCCGACTTAACTTGGCCAAATGGTCAGCGGCCAAGCAACTGCAACTGTCTCGGGCAGTGGGGCATTTGTTGGTCATATTGTTCGAGTCCGACGATATGTCCAACGTCAGTCATAATGTTGGGATTATAGCCAGATAATGCGGGAAAACAGGGGCAGGAGGGGTAACCATCTAGGGGCAGAAATTAGAGTCGTTGCACAAATTGAAAGATGCAAACGTTAACGTTGACTGACTCGCATAAACTAATCATATATTGCCATGGCAACTGGTGCACACGCAACCGCAAAAATATACTGCACTCGCGAAAAATATAAATAATTATAGAGTTTTTATGAAATATTAATTATTTAAAATATTTAGCAGGCTTTTCTTGATTTTATAATCAAGGATTTGTGGGCTTAGGAAGTCTGTAGATCAATACACAAAATAAAGAAATAATATAAAATTATCAATAATAATAAATTCCAAAATTAATAGAAAATCCCTCATCCATTTCATAAATAGAAGGCACTTAAACAACTTAATATTGAAAGCATTTTTACAATTATCATAGCTAAAATCCTTCATATTTCTCCGAGTGCACACCGTGTTGTCAGGCTGCCGCCAGGCAATAGATCCTGATGATGCTGATGAGGCTCCAGTTGCCGTTGTTGCTGCCATTTTGCCATTACCAACTGCATTGTCAGGAGGCTAACAACAATGAGGACCGAGATGGAAAAAAAATGCAATACCTGGTTGCAGGAAAAACGATGGAGTAGGAAAAGGATTCCGGGGAGTAGAAGGGTGCATGGATATCATCACATTGCTGATGACGGCCGGCGACGAGAGAGGCGGCGAATGAATTTAGCTTGTAAACACAGGCAGCATGAAAGGCGCACGGATGGCTCGAACTGGCCAAGAGCCAAGTTACCAGGCGGAATGGCATGAGAAGGGGGGCGAGAGGGTTGAGTGTCCTGAAGAGGCAATCTCGAATTGCCAGAGAAGAAGCCTCGAGTTGTTCAAGTTTCAGAAGAGACATTGCCGAGTGGCAAGCACTTTCCCCACCCCGTTCGTCTCGAAAAGCCATTCAACATGGAACAAACAACATTTTGTTCATTTTCATGCTGACAAACCAGTTGGGAATTATAAGCTACCAAAGAGTGGGAAACTATTTGACTTTTTTTAAGCTAAGTTTAGATTGGAAAGAGAATATTTCGAATATTCTTGATTCTATTATTATTTTAAAGAAAGGATCAATTGTAGATCATTTCTAAGAAGTCTATACTGCTTAAATTTCGTGTTTAAATATTCCTTAATGAAATTATCAATCAAATATCAATCAAACTTTATTTTATAATACATTTTTGTTCAATGTAAACATATCACAAGAATATTTCCTTTTTAATGCCCCAAAAAGGTAATTAAGTATAAAACTTTAACAAGATTTTCGTAACATTTTCGTTGATGAAATTTATGTTTTTGGACAATCGTTAAGCAGTGAACGTCAGTGCCTGGCACCTGCAGGTGACTCTGTGACATTTTTGTAGCTGCAAAAATGTTAACTAACGTAAAAGGAGCCATAAAACCAAAGCGTTTTCGTTCTGGAAATTCACGTCCACCTGAAATAAAAGCCGGTGGCCAAAACTGAGATCTCCACAGCCTAGATGTTTCGGCTTTTATTGTTGCCACTGCTGTTGCTGCCGTTTCTGTTTGGCTTTTTATGGCATTTGCAGCAACTGCAACTTTGTGGAAGTCTCAGGGGGTTTTGGCAAGGAGTCCGGGGGATCTGCCATTAACGTGGCCCATTTGCCGACTCTCTCTCTCTCTGTGTGTGTGTGTGTGTGTTGACATAATGTTGCAGATTTGCTGGGCGAGATGGAAGACGGTGTTGCCTGTCCTTCAAGGATTTGATGACATTAATGAATGGGCCTTGTTAGGGAATGTGTAATCTGGTGGGGTAATTATAAGCAGGTTTTCGGCTGCTTCGTTAGCCCTGCATGATGAGCAGCAGAGGGACAGGCATCCTGGTCAGGATACGCAGGAATGCTGGGAAGGTTGGGAAGATAAATGGCCAAATGCGGATAGTGATGGATTGGAGTGTGATTTACAGGAGCAAATTGGTTAGCAGATACTCGGAGCTACTTAACAGGAAGCAGGATGTATTAGTGGTAATGAATAAATTGGTAATTAGTCTTCAGGTTATAGTGTAATTATTTAATTGCCAAAAACTAATGCTCATCAATCAAACTAAAGTACTTTCTTTAATTATTATTATTATTAAAGTTGTTACACTTTTTCCAGAGCTACTTATGAATCTTAATATTTTTTATTAATTGTTTTAAGGTAGTTTTTGATTGTGAAATACCTTGTTTTCTATATCTTAATTTATTGAAAGTTTTATTAATTCCTTTTTTTTTTCAATTTCCCATTTCTTAACATTTTTAAAGGTTTTTCTAGCTTGCATTTGTCTCTGTTATCGTTTATTATTTACCTTCTATTATACTTCTACAATTCAAACATTTGTTTTGTTGTTTAAAAATGAACTCAAACATTTAGAGTTCATTTTTAAAATGTTTATTTTACTTTTCTGGCTAAACGCATTTTCTTTGTCTTAAATTAATTGAATTTAAATAGAGAATAGTCTGTGAAACTCTGGTTTCCCCAACTTTATTTACATTTCTTTTAATGTTTTCCTTCCACGCCCAGTTAGATTTTATGGTTGCCTCTATTTAACATCTTTAAACTTATCCTTGCAGCTAATTGCTCGACTTGCTTTTATTTATTTGGTATTTTTTGAGGCCAAAGAAATTTGCTCGCATAAATTTAATTAAATTGTGCACATTTTTTGTACGCCTTGTGTTCTGCAATTTATGCAAAGCGCTTTCGAGTAAACAAGTGCTGGCATAACAAAAAAAAAAAAGTTGAAATATGCTGAGACGACACAGTGCTGCCGCTGCCTCTTTCTCTCCCCCACTTCAGTGTTGGGCTGCTTTCACTCATATTGTTAATTAATTCTGACAAATATTGTGCAAATATTTGGAAAAACTCTGGAGCCCGAGAGAGGGGGAGGCGTGAGGCGGCGGCGTGAAAAAGGGAGCCCAGTTTATAATAAGGACAGCAATATGCCAAGGCATTGAGCCAGCAGAATCCTCATGTAAATTCGGCTTTTTGGGTGTGCTGTAATGTAGAGCGTGTGAAAATCGATGGCCAAAAATAAACAAACGCACATCCAGAGCCACAACACACACACACACACACCAACACACATGTTAAAATAATTAACTTGTCTTTGACAAGACATATGAGTAAACACATTCCACTCTCGCTCTTTCTCTCTCTGTGTTAATAAAACACGCCATGTTTGCAGTGCACAAATACAATTACCTTTAAGTACCCCTGTACCCCTGCCACTTGCCCACCTGTCCAACCGTTAACCACCCGACTACCTGTCCACCCCTTTATTCCTATACGCCCTTCCTTGTGCCCTCTCTTCCCTTTCAGCAAACACGTGCTCGGCCAGCTACCAGTTCCGTTTGCTTAATACGATTACATGGTCTTTCTGTTCAACCCCACACAGCCCCTGCCCCCAAAAAGCAGAAGCTACCCAAAAGCAGCTGGCCAACTGATGTTGGACTACACAGCGAAAAAATGTGTAAATAAATTAGTTAAAAGGTTTTTTGAATTTGCATTTTATTGGAATAAATTTAAGTAATTAAAATACTCATTGAAAAAAAAAAAAAAAACAATTTTAGGGAAGCAAAAAAGTATTTTTCCCTAAGCAGTTTCTTAATTGCCCCTTTCCATATTTAATTAATTTATTTAAGAAACAATTTCCTCACTGTGCACAAACGTGACGTGGCCCTGCGAGGTTATGGCTCCAAAAGGATGAGCAAAAAAAGGGCAGAATGGGCGGGAGTGTCTGGCATGTTGGTTAGAGGGCGTGGCCCCGAGTTTGCTTCTTGTTGTTATTGTTGTTACGGGTCGTTATAATTAATTGACTTAAATCAATTTCTGACTTTGAAGTATTCGTGAGCATTTCTCTGTCACAGTTGCTGCTGATGATGTTCGAAAATGATTTTCATAACTCATACGCAGTGTGGGTTCAATGGGGGTTGAAATGGTTTGCCGAAAAAAAAGCGGAAGAACTAGCGTAAATAAAAGGGAAATGGTTAATGTAATAAGGAGAACTTGGTCTAAGTAAGGAATGTGTATTATAAGTATTTCTAATCATAGAACTCGATAACTGAATGGATCTATCTAACTTAAAATATCAGCTGACTGCACCTAGAAATTTAATAAAGTTGTGCTTGGAATTTATGTCCTCACAATAGGTAAGTCCTCGCTTTGCCTAAACTTCCAATTGAATTCACCCATTTTGCATTCAGTTCCTTTTGGCCTAGAAGGCACAAAGCCATGGCTAGTGCATTAGCTTTGTACTGATATCTTTTGCTCCGTGACGCTTCCTTTTCTGCTTTTTTCTTCCTTTCGAGCAGGCCAGGATGGAGGATAACATGCGACATCCGTTGCCTAGGAAGTTGAGAGCCGCCCAGATATATGACTGCCATATCCTGGGCTGCATCTGCGTCAGCTGGAAGATTAAGTGTCAGCACGCGCTCACTCACACACAAAGAGGGAGCACTCTTACACACACAGCCAGGACGATACAAGAAGATTGCGCATACGCCATGTGTGCGCCTTCTTTGACTTTGGAACTCTCCTTCACTTCTTTTCTTTTTCTTAGCCCCTCTTTCTGCTGACCTAGCATTAACATTGTTTGGCTGCCATCCGCTCTGGTAGTTTTGCCTCTTTTGTTTTCTAAATGTCTTTTAAAAATGTTTCGAAAATTGTCGTTGATTTTCTTCGGGTTTCCTATTGTGCCAGCCGCTTGGCTCCCCTCTTCTCCCTGCTCGCTTGGTCTGTGTAAACACACACAGCTTGCAGGAGGAGAAAAACCCCCCGAATATTTATTAAAGCAATCTGTGGTGCCTGCAGATTTATTTAAACGTATAAGTCTTGCAATTTCTGAGTTTGTTTTGCTTCGTTTATGATGGCCATGCGGCCAGGGGCGATTTAATAAACGTAAATTGAATGTGAATTGGTCATTGATCGATGTATCTCCGACCACTTTCTGGCTGAGATGGCTTTGGTTGACAATTTGGTTTAGCTTAATGGTCCAGGTCTCAGCTTTAAGCAATTAATTATGCAATTTCGTGTGCTTACCAAGGAATCTGGTGTAATTGCTTTTGGTTAGGGATAACCACATTTCACATTGATTGATTTTCCAACAATATCTATAATCTGTTCGCCTAAAAATATGTTTAAAAAGTATGATTCAATGTCAGACTCTAAAGAAATTAAAATTCCGAGCCAACTTTCCTGTATTAATATAAAGTTTCAATTAATTTAATCTTGGTATTTAAATTGATCCTTAATATTTACGTTTGTGAAATGAATTTCTCAGGCCAAACTCAATGGCAAATAAACTTATCAATTGCTTTTTTGAGGAAATGGCACTTTCATCGGGGAATTGCCGCATTTTTCCGGCTTACGTTTCTCCCTCGTCCTCTTTTCATTTTCACATTTTCGTGTTTGGCTTTTCGGTTGCTATCAAAAATCAATATGAGCATGAAATATGCTCGAGCAATGCTCATAAGCCTAAAATGTGTGCTCTTCTCTTGCCTAATCCCCCCCTGCACTACTTTCGTTTTGGTTTTCTGGGGGAAAAGTGCTCCACTTTGAGGAAAACAAACTCCTTGCACAAGGCCCCCCGCGCTCTCTCTCTGTGCCCAGAAGCTTACCCATTTTCGCCTACTCGCACCGCAAGAGAAAATCACGCCGCAAATGCAATAAAAGCAGGCAACACACAAATGTAACATAAACAACACAAAGGAGCAGGGCATTCGGGTGTAAAGGGGGCATGGGAGGGGTATTTCTGGGAACGAGAAAGGGAGGGGCTGCTGTAGGGAAAAGTAGGAGAAAGGGGCGTGTAGCTGGGGGCGGCCGGAGTAGGCAGAAAGGCATCGGCATGGATACATCGATTATACAAGTGGCTGGAAACCAAGCCAAATTGTGGGCGGAGATAACTCCGATGGCTCCTCTCTGCTTTTGGTTCTTCTACTTCTCTATATTCATACACTGAGAGAAATTTATTTTATATGAATTTTAAAAATATTAAAAGGTACTTTAGATCTTAAAGATTAAATATTTTTCATATTTCGTAGGAGTCTCTTGAGAAAGTTCAGATATATTTAAGCCTTAATTCAATAAATTATGGAAAGGTAAGAAATAATTGTATATGTATTTGAAATATTACTAAAATTCTAATAATAATATTAATTTAAAATTAACTTGCTTAGAGAGCCTTCCAGTTTTCCGTGCAAGATAAATCCCTAAAACACTCAACTTCCACTCTTTTTGAATTTAATAAACCATAATTTCGATCACTGAGTTTCTTGAAACATTTTGCTAAGACTTAATTCTTATTTTCTTGCAGTGTAAATATTTTGAGTGTGTGCGTGAGCTGCAGGAGTTGGCTACGTAAAAATGTTGCATATAGCCCAGGCGGCCAAAAACATTTTCCACATTTTTCGTAGTGGTAATAAAAGTTTTTATCGCTTTAAATGAAAATTTTTCGCTTCCGCAGTGTGAATTTTCCCTTTTCTTACCCTCACACCCCCCCCTGCCTGCCCGCATTTTCCGCTACCCCTGATTGTCGTCGTTGTGTTTATTATTGCACTTGGCTCTCGTGTTTTTGTATCTGTTTTTTTTTTGTCTCATTCTTAGCACTCCCATCTTGCCTGTCTGCCTGCCTACTTTATCAGAAACTTGTTGTTTTTTTTTGCTAGCAATTGTAATTAAAATTGTGCAACTTAAGTAAATGCCTGAGCGGCGAATATTTATGTGGGCGACTGTAATTGCACGCGTGTATAGCGGGAAAGACGAAGAATGTTTGCATTTGCAAATGAGCAGAAAATGAAGTTAATTTAAATGCAGCTCGCTCATCTAGGCAACAGCAAATGCGTGCTGGTGTTGGAAATTAGTTTATTCCGGCAAACTTTGGGAGAAAATGCAAATTCAGTTCTATGTCTATTTCAGGGAATGATAAATTATTTTGGTTAATGGAAGCAATGAGATTTAGGACATATTTCAGTTTGGGAAAACTTGGAGTTTTCAGGAAGAAAATGAAATGGAATATTCTAGATTATAATGAGGGTTTTCTTTTAATTATTTAACTTATTTTTAAAGTTAGCTACTTAAACGCTTACTCCAGAAAAAAAGTATATATCCAAATGGTTTCTTGAAGTCCTGATAAATAAGCTACACTTACGTGTATTTAAAAACTGATTAATCGAAAGAAAATATATAGTTAAATATAAAAAATAGTATGAACCTAATTACTCTGTTTAAAGGACACCAAAGGAAACTCATTTTTTTCCAAACGATCGATGTTTAATTACTTCAAAGTTTCCCTTCGACTTTCAATCGATAAAGTGTCGCAATGATTTCTCAATTGCCTTTTTTCTCGTCCCTTCAATATCACGTCGCAGCAATTAAATTAGTAGATGTAAAATCCTTACTTTATTTTTTCCCATCGCCAAGTCAAAGCGTTTAACTTTGTTGCAGCGAAGGGAGCATGAAAACGGAACTCGTTCAAAGGAATTTTTCGCGATGCGAGGCAAGTTAATTAACCATGGATGGTGGGGGAACGAACAAAGGGGGTTCGGAAATTGCGAGGGGGTTGGGAAGGTCGGGAAAACCACCAAACTGTGTTCATGTTGTTGTTGGTGGTTGCTGTAGCTGGTTGTGGTGGTTTGCTGTCAGCAGTTGACCAAATGAAGAGCTGACCAAGTCGCAGGGAGACGTCTTTTGTGCGGCTTGTTAGGGGCTGCCGTGACAAGTTGGCAGCGGGAGTTGGTCAAAGGGGAGTCGGAAAGGGTGCGGGGGAGGGGGTTGCAAGAGGGGGGGTGTGTGAAAAATCGAACAATGCTCTGGACAACCGGTTGTGGTTTGTCGCTGAACTTTTCCCGATTTCCCCCTTTTGTGGCTGCATCTGCTCTTTGCTTTGATTTCGTTGCATACTTTGGCGGGCCGCTGAATTGGGTAGTTAATCAATTGCAGACTTTGCGGCGGAAATTGGTGGCAATTCAGCGAGTCGGAATGTAATATTTATGATATATTTGAATAATTCAACAATATAAACTTCCATTTAAATGTATACTGTGAGTTTAACTAGGCCCAATATTATCCTTAACTTGAAATATAAATAAAAATAAAAGAAGATGCCATTATTCTTACAGTGATTTGCTTTAATTTGATATAATTTGTATACGTTTATAAAGAAATTAAGGTACATATGATGTTTTTCAAGTTTTAAGTTTAAATATTTATATTATTTACATCTTTAATTCACTTAGAATGTATAAAATACATTTAAAATAATTTTAAAGGGCCCCCAGTACCCGAAAAACTCCCCTAATTTCCCCTGACCATCATTGTACGAAATGCATCTTCGGGATTAGCCAACCTGCTCACACCTCTCGGCACATAATCCCGGTTAGAGCTTTGTTTATGCATTCCCTCAGCCACGGAAAATCTTGTCATTTGGTGAGCAGATTTCCTTGACTTATGGCCCGGACCATCGTTGGTTGTTGGCAGTTGGCCATTTGCAGCACTTCCACCACTACCACAGGGCCAAGATGTCGAGTCACCTACACACACACACACACACCCACACTTTGGCCGCACTTAAAAGCGTTAACCATCGCCAGCAGCTGTGGCAGGGCTTCTCAGCCATCGACTGGCACACACAATTGCACGAGTCGGAATGGAAAATGGAGACTGAGATGAGGATACACTAAAGAAAAAATAGTTATCGAATGAATGGGAAATATTAAAAGTGTTTAGTGAAGGATATATGAGAAAGTTTGTTTTATATTTGGACATAAACTTAGTTGAAACTATATTAAAATATGAAATATAACGAGATTCTCAATGAAGTACTTTTAAAGATGTTTTGTTTTATTTGCAATATTTATTTTATAGGCCACTTTACTGTATCTAAGCTAGACATGAATAAAATATATATGATTTATAATATATATAATTAGGCTAGATATTCTTTTCAGTGTAAATGAGGACGTTTAAAGTGAGAGAGAGAAAAAGGCCGTCGCGCGTCAATGTCCCTCGTGTAACTTTTTTCATTTCGCCGAGTTCTTAATTAAATTATGAATTATGCACAGTTAGTTAAATAGACGAACGTTCTCTGGGCTTTCCTCTCTGGTTATTATTATGCATATATATATATATACATTTTTTGTTTGCTTTGTTTAAGATTAAGCAGAGCTTACATTGAAGACGGATTTACCGGCATGAACATAAACGTAAACAGAGCTTTTTTTTACATTTTTGCTTTATGTTTGTTTTGCCTCGTAAATGGCATTACTAACCCAAATACTTTGTTATTGGTGCTGTCTGTGTCTGTGTGAGGGGCATAAATAAGTCGCTTATTTATTGCACGTACCACACACGACCTTAAATGGGCACAAAGTGAAAGTGTTTGCCTTCTGCCACCTCGCTTTCGCTGCCTTTTTCCCTCGTATCGGGTTTCCTTCAACTCTGGGGCAATCCTCTTCGCGGCTGCTCACATTTTTATTCGCACTCCTGGCATTTGTTATTTCGGTTTTCGGCGCATAAAATGTGCGTAATAAAATTCCATGAATCTGTCGTTATTTATGACCGCAACGTGTACAAATATTTACAATACAAGAAGTCTAAATAAAGGACTCTCACGCAGGATTGAAGTTCAAGTAGATTTCTGGTGATTATTTTGCCTCAATTAATTTGACAATGACCGAAGCGCAAAACTTTCAATTAACAGATGAAATAATTATGATTAAATGATGACCGGCCTCTCTTCAAACAATAAATATTATTCAACTCTTTGAGTTCCGCCCCCTCCCCCCTGTTGAAAGCCAACTAAATATTTACTCTAAAGTTAACCAACCACTTGGCTTCTTCTCGGGAAAACAATTCCCAAACTTAATTAGATGCTTTCGGGGTAAGGCGAAAACGAGAATAAATTTGTAATTTACATTTTGCGTGATTCGAGGAACAGATGCGACTACGCCGAAAGGTGAACAACAATGCAGCCGCAGGAAAACACCTCAAGTGCTCCTCAGCATTGGCATTCTCTGGATACACTTGGACAGAAGTTGAGCTTAATTTACTTAATTTATAATTATAATAGATCAACTATATAAACTGATCAATTAAGTAATTAACACTGAAGTTTTGATTGAAAATTGAGGCGTAAGTTTAACTTAAGAAGACTGCTCTGATTTGAATCAATAAAATATTTTAGAACCATGAAAAGAACGTGACTCTAAAGCCAGACTTGAGAATTTCTAGTGCACCCTTTGTCTAAATTTATTCCCCATGTGAGCCTTAGATCTTGTGCTATTTTATATTTTTATAAAATATATTAATAATTTATCTCAGTAAATTAATGAAATCATATTTTATTTTATTTGGGGAAAAATCAAGGTTTTTCTTCGCTCAAGATTCCCAGCAGTGTCTGTGTTGGTGTGTATCTCCTGGTGTTTTTCGGATGTGCCACCAACATTCTGAATAAGTATGTTTTATGCTCTGCCGCAATAGCAATAACAACAACAACAACAACCACAACAACCAGTGACAACAAAAACAAGCAGCCACAACAACAATTCGTTGTTAACTGCGGAAGCGGAAACTTCAAAGCGCAAACACTTGGCTTTATGAAGCTGCCAAGGGGCTGAAGCTGAAGGAAAATGCTCCGAGGAAGGTGAAAAAACAAGGGGGAAAATCGGAGAGCGGAACTGGGGGGAAGGTAGGGGCAACAACAGCAGCATGCGGCACAAGTGTGGCACACCTTCAGCCAGAGGCGCTGCAAAAAGGGGCTATCTTTGTCAGAATACCCAGTTTTCAGGATGAATCTTTATCTATCGAGCTGTTTATGATAGCTTGCAGGGTATAAAAAGGTTCCATAAATAATATTTTTGCCACTATTATAAAGATTCGTAATTGCAAACATCCTTTGTAAAGGATATGCAGTTATGAAAAATAAATTTCAAGCCATTGTTTCAATCCCCTGAAATTGATTTATTTATGCAGCATTTTCCAAAGCTGTCCTAATTAGTTTGCTGGACACAAAAAGGAAAAGTTTTCCTTGGAAACCCCTTATTCCTGGGCACGCACCTGGCCTTTTGGCCCCAAAAAATGCTGTTCGCATCGCGTGTGTGTGAGTCTCGTGTCTGCTGAATTAATTCACGCATTGCAGGGAATTTTGAGTTCCTCTTTGGGGCCACTGGAAGCCGCTTTCAAAGTTGTCAACTCGGCTTATTTCATTTGGGGCTACGGCCCTTCAGGATTCTCAACTTTGTCGTTATTGTCACCGTTTTGTTATTAATTCACCGAACACTTGTTGTAGCGGCTGCTGTTGTTGCTCTTATTGTTCCCACTGTAATTTATATCCTGCGTCACCAGCTGCGGACCAGAAAAAGTACAAAAAAAAAAGAAACCAAACAAAAGAAAGCACACAAAAATAAGGAAAAGAAAAGGGGAAAGCGTTGGACAATAAAATTTTGAGCAATTTTTACTGTCAGTCGTTGCCGTTAAATTTACTTACTGGCAGGCAGCAGTCCTGGCAGATTCGTTCCTTCTCACTCTTAATTATTCACTTGTCTCTTGAATGCCCTTGCCAAGGGGAGAGATGTTTGAAAAGTAATTGAGTTGCAAAGGGATATGCAAAAATAATAAAGGAGTTACTTAAATAAAAAGTTGAAGATCAGGAATATAAGCAATACATCTTTTGAATTAACAAAGACATTTGTAAAAAAAATGATAACAACTTATCTAACACATCTTTTTTGAGTATATATGTGTGTTGAATTCCCTGGGACACTATTACAAAAATTTATTTAAACATAAAAATAAAATGTAAGCCACATTTTCCTATAAGGGGAGGGTATTTCCAATTCGCTCTGCTTGAAAACCTTATGATTTATGTCCACAATTTTTGCGCCTGCTCTGCGTGAAGGAAGTTACCCAAAAAAATAAAAATAAAGTGTTCGAGTCCAGATTTTTTTTTGTGGGCTTCTGCATTTTTAAAATGCCGTATGCCCTGTAAATGCCTTATTCTTTATTTTTCTGCTCTTCACTGTATGTTTTCTTCTTTTGCGAATGCACTAAAAATTTGTAAACTTAACTTGATTTCAGACATTTTTTTCGTACTTTCTTGTTGCTGCCTTTTCTGTGTTTGCCTTGGCCAAACAATTCCTTTTGAAGGTCCTGGCCAAAAAAAAAGGAAAAGGAAAAAAATATATCCAGAAGAGGATGCAAGTTGTAATTTCATTTCTCGCAACTCTTTGAGATTTTCGCCCACTATCTTCTTCTTTATTTTCCATGTGTGTTGGGGGCGTGTTTAATTCAAGTTGGCAAACAACATGAAGATAAAGTTTGTTTGGATTTGTCCCAAATTGTTGCTGTTATAGTCCCTCTACCTCTGGTTACTTTCTTTTCGTGTCTCCAAAGGCCTGTTGTCACATCCTTTATTGCATTTGTTATCCTGCTTGTTTTCCACGCTTTCTTTCTTTTAAGGACAGGCTTTAAAGAAGACTTTTTCTTGCTTATTTGGCTTTTTTTCTTAGGCAATAAAACAATTTAATTTAATTTTAATTTATTAAAATATCACTCGCAATGCTTTTACGCAAAATAAATATTAAATATTTGTATTTCCTTGCATTTATTTAGCTACCATCTTAATTTTTGTTATTGGAAATTTAATTTTTATAAGCAAACTATTTTTAATACAATCTTTCAGATTTCATAATTAAATAAACAAAGCAAACTTTTGCATAGTAAATGTGTTTTGCGAACTACTTACTAACTTTAAGGCAGCTGAAACTTATAGTGAAAGAGTTTAGTCTCAAAGTGTTTTTCTTTGAAACTAAACCAAAAGTATATTAATATTACCAGCAAGAAAAAGCAAAGAAAACCCTTGTTTAAATTTATAATTTTTTTTTCTACGTAGTAAGCTGTCCATCAAAAAATATTTGCATTTTATGTTAACCCATTTTAACCCTTGGCGACCCATTTCAGGAAATTATCCACTTAATCTGTCACAGAAAGTTGCACGGATAGTTTGCCACAATTTTTTGGTTTTAATATTTTTTTTTTTTTTGGAAAGTTGGCCAAGTAAACATTTTAATTTCGCACAAGAGCCACGCCCACGCCCACTAATTGGGTTAAGAGCGAGTAAGCGGTAGCTGAGTAGCAGAAAAGTTGAAATAATTTATATCCTTTTGGCAATTTCTGAATAGTCAAAGTTGCTCTTGGCTCTTGTTGGCGGAATGTCAACTTTTCCCCGGCTGCTGCTGCCATATCTCTCGCTGTCGATCTTGAAATGCGGCTAAGTAAAAGAAGTTGGCCCGCACAGTTAAGAAGCTTTAAATGTTTTCTCCCTTCTGGCCATCAAAAATACATTTTTTTTTAGGCTTTATCAGTTTGCCCAAATTTACGGCACATTTTTTCTTAGGGCTCCCTGCTGCTGCTGTCAAAATGTTGATTGCCACATACCAAATCAGTTTATGGTCATTATCCTTGTGTTATCCCAAGTGTGAAGAGGGGCGTCCTGTTTTATGTTTTTGTATTTTGTGGTTTGCTTTTGTATTCTTTGTTGTTGTTTTTGGTCACGTCATCGATTAGCAATGTGTTGCCATGGCGTCTTCCACTTTGCAGCAGCACAACACAAACACACAGGGCTTGGGCGGGGAGGGTGACGGGTGGCGGAAAACCACACAAACTAACACGAAAAAACCCCTGAAAATCCGAAAAAGTCCTGACCGCAAGTTGTAAACAACTTCACTTGGCGACCGTTCGTTACTGGATTTTTTTCCCCCTTTCTCGGTTGGGGTTAGGGTTTTCTCTGGCTTTGTTTGTCAGGATAATGGCACGCTTTACCCCGTACTTGCACTGTTTTTATACGTTTCTTTCGCTTTTATTATTCCCAAACACTATTTATCGTTGCACTAATGATGATGATTTGCTAGGGGGTTCGGTGCGATGGGGTTTCGGGACTCTTGCCTCGAGGAACTGCGACTGAAACACGACCGTCTGCTCGCACGGCTCGCCGTCAACTGGTTCGCCTCGAGCTTCCTTCGAGCCATCGTGCCCCATGTGGCAGCCGAGTTCCCCGACAAGCCGGGAAATTCCGCACTCGTGAATTATGCATTTTCCACCTCTGGTCTCAGAAATTTCCCTGGTTCTCTTCCCAGCGCTCTCTCTCTCTCGCTCGCCCATTCTCTTAGGGGTTTTGGTGAGTTTTCCGCATTTTCCTTGTGCCGGTGGTGAGTTTGGCATTTTGCCGGTTTGTTTACGTTTTTGTGTGTTGGCCCGCTTTTGGCTGGCAGCCGGCTTTCTTCGCTGGCCAACATGTGACTGCTGGCGGGGGTGGCTTTTCCACGGCACTTTTCTATGATTTTAATTGATTGAGGAGGCTCGCACAGCTGAGGGTGCGGCACTCGGGGGGATTTTTTCTTTTGTTAGGACAGATTTCTTTCGGCCAAGTTGCGAAGGGTTGGTTGGTAGACACGGCTTCAACGTCATTGCTTTAATTGGCTTGAAGGGGGCTAATGCTTGGGGACACGCCAACTTTTGCTGTAGTTTACAGGCAATTTGTAAAGGCCAAAATGGGAGTTCAATTATATCTGAAAATTGCTTTTCTTGCTTTAAAAAATTAAAGGTTTTTATTATTTAATATAGCAGAAAGCTACCAAGGACTTATGTATTAAATTAAATTATAAATTGGATGTGTTTTCAAGGTACAAAGAGGATAATATACAAATAAAGTATACTATAATATTTGATATAATCAATAAAACTTAAGTCATTTAAGTAATCATGTCGAAAATATCATATAATTTGATATATCGAATTTTAAAATATTTTAAAATATAGCATTTGAAGTTAAATATCGATATTGTCAATAATATCAAACAAATATTCTTAAATATTATTTATTTTGTTTATCTTTTTTACCGACTATATTAAACAATATTTTAAACTGAATTGTTTATAAGCTCTTTATATTTTTTTCAAACAATGTTAGTTTTTAATAAACTTTAAGTCTTCTTTGGCAAAGTTAGATGTATAAGACAACATATTGATTTATTGCGCATATATCGCATCTTTAAAATATCGATATAATCGACAAATGTCTATGCATTAACCATATATCGATATTCCCTGTTATTCATTGTGAAATATTTGAATTTATTAACTCTTTCAGCTCTAAAATATTTAAAAATCCATAAAGTATGGGCTAACCCTTAATTTAATTTAACTATTCATAATCTTCCCCTAAAAAGGAAGTAAATACATTCGGTTTTAATACAGAAGTAATACCAAAAGTGGCTTCTTATCTTAATACTTCCGACTTTATTACTTTCCTTGGCCATTTGTTCCCTCACTTACAGCTGCAACACCAGAAACCTTTTAAATACCCTTTAACAAGGACACCGGCCAATAATGATGACAAATGCCGCATAGAGCTGCCCGCTTTTTGTTCTAACTCCCTGCCAGCTCCTCTAATGCCCTTCCACCTTCCTTCCTTTTAACCACACAGAACTGAAATGTGCCAGGCAAACCGCTTTGGGTGGCAACTTCGTCTGGTTTCGGCTTATTTACAAGAATTTTTCGTTTCGTTTCAGGCCTGGCCAAAAACCGCAAGCACCAAAGACAGGAGGCGGCCGCAGGGACAAAGATGGGGACAATGTAGATAGGACGGCGATGAGGCGAGTGGCACAATAGACAAAGTGTATCAATTATAATACGGGCACCAGGAAAAAGCGAACCAAAGAGAGAGACGAGACAGGGGAGTCTGTAGAAGTGTGAGCCCAGGAGTCAGGACAGGAGCCGGGATCTAGAAAACAAGATCTGGGAGTTGGAGCCAGTGCACGCGGAAAAACAAATATATTATTGGTAAATAAAAGAGTATAACTTAAAAATAATTTGTTATTTGAAATCATTTATTATTTAAGTAAACATTTATTGTTTTGCTTCTAATACAATTATTTTTAAAATTGAAAACAAAAAGAGTTCTCTTAAAAATAGTTACACTTTTGAAATCATTTGATAAGATGCCTAAAACTGCTACAAAATACGTACCCAAAAATAAAGGCAAAAGTTCAAATGCCTTTTTCCAATAAAAATCAATTTTTAACACCTCGTTTTAAAATTTAAATCCCAATTGATACATTATATTTCTAAATATAAATATATTATCCTTTTTTCCCTGTATAGCCAACCACTCGGAGCCATGTTGGCAACGACAAGTACAACCACAATTACCTCGGATCCGGGCATCCTCTGTTTTCATCACTGCAACGTGAAAGTTTTCTGCTTCACTTTGCCGCACACTTGTCCCCATTGCAATGCGCCACTGGACGCGGATGCGGATGCGGATGCGGATGTGAGTGCGAGTGCGGATTCGGACCCAAAGGCAGAACGAGACAGGGGCGGACAGAAGCCACGCCTCCTGCTCCTGCCCTTCCGCCTGCCATATCCCTTTGTGCGGGCCACACAGCATCCATGCGCCATTGTCCTGCGTCCCTCCACCGGCGATTTTCTCAAGTGAGTAGCCCCGAATGGGATCGGCCACAATGGCCACCGGCCACCGGCCAGCGGCCAGGATATGCCAGGATATGTGTATTCGCAGCAGCTGCTGACATTCAAATCCATGAACAAATCAAACAAATGCTTTTATTAGTTTCGGACAATGTTTCAAACAAATCTGCAGAGTTTTTGGCTTAAATTTGTACAGTAAAGTTTGAGAGGATTTAGTGAATGTGAGCCTAGAAATTCTGCTTGCTTTCTTTGTTTAAATAACTAAAGATTAAATTAAATTTTACACATCGCAGTGTTAATATTCAAATTTTATAAAATGCATTAGCTATGAGAGATCTATGAACTTAAAGACGTATTTACAGGTAGCTTTGTGCTACGAAAGTAACATATTCCTTCCTTTTCTGATTTATTTGTCCATGAAAAATCAATTAAACTTAATATAACAGCCTTCATAATATTATTAAAAATTTACAAGCATTAAATCTGCT
Source organism: Drosophila baimaii (assembly GCA_018874675.1). Classification (NCBI taxonomy): domain Eukaryota; kingdom Metazoa; phylum Arthropoda; class Insecta; order Diptera; family Drosophilidae; genus Drosophila; species Drosophila baimaii. Next base: position 65,605 of record JAEIIU010050162.1, read on the forward strand.
TTAAACAAAGCTCAAAATGGTACAAAGCGTACTCCTACAGTTTGTATCTTCCACTATTTAAAATTCAAATTTCATAGACCGTGGATTTTGGCTACCTGCTAACGTAACCAAGCATTTGAAGCCGACTATTCCAAGCGGTTTCACTCGATTTATTCCCGACCTAGAATCCCACCGAACAATCTCCGATGGCCGGGGCCAAAGCAAATTTTGTGCAAATTTCCACCAAAATTTCAGAGTTTTTTTTTTTTTTTTTGTAAGCGGGTTTTGCCTGGGAGTATCTTTTATGGCAGGAATATATTTTTGATGCGTTGTGTTTCCGCAGCGATTACAGCAACGCCACCGATTTGCATATCGCAGTGACCACATCCGGCGGCGACATCGTGGAGTTCGATCGCATTGGTCTGCGGCGGCATCGCCGGGATGATAATCCGCCGGAGTGGCGGCAGTCCCTGCTGGTGGGGGATGTGCCGGAGCCGTGGCATGACTTCTGGGACGAGGTGCTGCAGCAGGTGAGTTCTTAATGCAAAGTGAACAGTATTAGGGTGACCCCATACACTTGGATTGATTATTTCCATGAAAATTTAAATATATTCTAACAAATTATACAAAAAATCAAAAGATAGTAAATTAAATAACTAAAAAAAGTCCCAGTTGAGCCACCCTACCGGAGCTGTATGCAAATCCCTAAGCTCTCATGCCCCACCCTCTCCCCTTGCATTGATAGATTTGTGCCCAGACGGTCCGGTGGTCCATTGCCAGTTACGCGGAGGAGACCCACAACTGCTACGCCTTTGTTCTGGCCTTCCTGCAGGCCCTAGGCCACGCCCCACTCAGTGAGGCGGCCAGGAGCAAAACCACCTTCTGTGAACAGTGTATAGTGCCCAGGACAACGACGGCGGGGAAGTATATTTCGCTGTATCGCAAACTTCGCCGTAGCGGGATCTACGTCCATCGCCAGCAACCGAGGCATCGGCATAAGCCGAAGAGCCCGGCATCCGGCGCATCTGCAGCCTTGAATCCTTCTAGTTCCTATGCCCATTCTTCCAATATCTGCGATGGTGTTGGCACCAGCAGCAGAGGCAACAATCACAAGATACCCGCAAAGGGATACTTAAGCGGCAGTGTTGCAGGAATCGCAGGATCTCGCCCACGTCCCACACTCTGCACCATCGAGGAGTAATTAAGTTGAGTAACCTAATCAAGGGATTATACTCCACGTGTATTGTTTGTTACAACTCATCATCACATTAATTGATCTTAAATAAAGTGTATAGTAATTGTCGTATATATCGGGTTTTTCCTCTTTCAACTTTTAAATAACTAAATTGGGGAATAAATATTGTAAGAATATTTTAAATGCAATTTTCTTTTCTAATAAATTTCTAGGATTTTGTGAATTATATTATGGAATGTATATAAATTCCTTTTTGTATTCGGACTATTTACCAATATTAAAAAGTTAGAAATAATAATTATTTCTTGACATGGATTAGTTAAAATATTCGTCTTGTTAGGTTATTTTCTTATAAGAGCTATCAGAGACTTAGAAGATTTATAAATATTAATATTTTTTTAATAAAAAGGGTCTCAGGGTATCTAGCAAATTTGAAAGGTCTTAAAATCTCTGATAGATCTTTTACATACACATATATATTTCTTTGTTTGTATATTTACTTCAGTAAATATATTTTGGTTTTAAAGGTATTTTTGTTTCTTTGGCTAAAGATTGATACTGTTTTTTTTTTTTTCGGGTAATGCTAGCTGACTATACATTCTAAGTTTGGTTCTGTCTTGGTTATTTTTCTCTTTGGAATGATATTCGTTTATTTCTTAGCGACTTCGCGGAGCCACATTCTCACGGAACATGTTGTTGTAGTTGCCAGGCGGATTGTAGTTGCACACCACAAAGATGGTACTTCCCCTGAAGAAATTAATTAATTTATTTAATGTATAATCTATCATAAGGGTTGAAAATGTCCTACCTTTTGGCAAAACCAACTCCTAACTCGGTAGAGCCCTTCCAAACCACCTGAGTGAAGTGTCCCGTGTTGAACTGGAACGAGGGATAGTTCCAATTATAGGCGGAGACCTCCTCGTACCAGGATCTTACGGCATCGGCGCCTCCTAGATTACCACCGGAGGCCATATATATATTCTCGCCATATCCGCTATTCTGGCGATGCTGCATGCAATTTCTGGCCAGCAAATACTGAACGAAGGGGATCGGGGATATATATTTAATTTAAAAGTAGGATTTTAGGTAATCCTCTTACCTCGGCCCATTCAGTGGCCAAATGATTTAGTTTGGGACTAAGAGTTAAGGGCTGGGCACCGTGCATAGCCCGATATTTATTGTGGGCAGCCAGAACTTCACGCTCGAACTGAAAATCACATTTAGGAACATTTTTAAATTAAACCTATTATTGGTAATAATATTTGGAAACTCTTCTTTTTCAAAATAATAATTAGTTAATTACAAGTAGGTATGATATTTTAGCAACACTTTCAAAGTATATGTGATAAACATTTTAAGGATTTTCACTGCCTCCTTACTTGTTGAACACTCATTTTGTCGTTTTTTTTTTTCTAATTTTCTGCTTCGCACTTGGTTTGAATTCACTTCTGTCTATGGGTAATGGCTCCCTTTAAATAGTTTATTTAAATTAAAATTTTTTTTTGCGCTGGCGCTGGCACTTGTCGGTGGAAACTGAAGTCGTCTGGGGCTCAGCAACGGCTTTTATGAGACCTGCCCAGATTTTCTTATCAGTTGATTTGCCGCCGAGCCAACTGGACGGACTTCGGTGAACAGTCGCAATTGTGGGGTTCCGACAAACCGACAAAGGCTGACTAATCTCCGGGCGTGACGCGCCCGCAATTTGGGGCTTGGAGCAATTTAAAAGAGAGTTAATGTGACGCGAATCATTGCCATAGATAAAATAGGGTAAATATTGAAATTAGGCTTTAGGAGTTGCAGTGAGGATTCTGCTAGTTAACCATGAAATTGTTCATTAAATGTCTAACCTTTTATCTGTTGCTGTAATGCAAATATAAGTAATTATTTATAAAAGATTATAACTAAACAAACTCATAAACTTAAACATTTAATGGCTAAATGGTTAAAAAACTCATAAAAAGTTTTTAAGAACTCAAACAGTTCCTGCATATTGAAATAACTTTCATATCAGGCCACTGAAGAGTTCAAGTTCAAAGCAAAGCATTTATGATATCATATTTTGTAGGGTTTTTGCCTCAGTTTTACTGAAGATTACAAGCTTATGTATTGTTCTTGGAAAAATTAAGTAGATGAGTACTAAGAATTATTTATAAAGTATGTAAATAAATGGTAGATATACTCCAAAATAGATAGCATAAATACTGTTCTATATATATATTTCAAAAGTTTAAAAAAATATATAATAATATAAATATATAATATAATATTTTTATAAAATCAAATTAATTTTATTAAAAGTTAAAGTAAAAATAAATACACCAAAATAATAATTAGATCTCGTAGAGAATTTATAACCTTAACGAAAAAACGATCTTAATCTCGGCTCCATAATTGAATCATTAATTAATACATTAAATAAAATTAATCAATCGGACAAATAAAACATACAAATTATTTTGTAATCAGCTGACCCTGAAGAAATAGCAATATTAACATTTTATTTCTTATACTAGACAAACTTGAAACGCTCGGGGCGACTGACACTTTATCACCTTATTTTTCGCACATTGTTTTTATGTAAATATGCAGGGAATATTTCCTTGTGGAAGCGCCTGTGTAAAATAATTAACATTTGTTTCAATACCCAATGAGCTCAAGCCCCTATTTTCCTTTTATGAAGAAAACGCAAATTTTTAAATAGATTTTAAGTAAAGTTTCCTTGATGGCTTATGCCCAAGTCAGCGCGGTCCGGAGATTGCCACGTCCAGATTCCATGAACCCCATATCCTTGGCTTGGATCGGCTTTTGTGGCTGCCACTCTCGCGCCTGCCTCATTAATGAACGCAATATCCCAGACAGGAGGCAGTGACAGGAAGCGGGGCGCTTGGTTATGCAAAACTGTCATGAATCGGGAAAATGTAATTACATTCTCGTTGATGATGTTGATGAGCAGCCAGGAGGTTCAGCCAGAGCTTCAGCCAGGGAGGGCTTCAGCCGCAGCCTCGACATTTCATCTTGGATAGAGCGCAATACGTGCATATAAATTGTATAATGTCGCCTCGGCCAACTTTGGCGACACGTAATTTCGAGGCAAATAAGTTTTGCCCTTCTCCCGGCCAAAGTTTCGCCACGATTCGCTGCTCTGCCGCCTGCCACCTGCCGCCTGCCGCCTCCCAGAGAGCCCCACCACTGCCTAATGCCCTTGTTTGCCCAACTGGGATCTGGATCAGGTGTCGTTATTGAATTCAACAGTTGAGGCTTCGGCGAGGCTCCCCCAAAAGGGAAGTGACACGGACACGGACAGGGACAGGGACAGGAAGAGGGAGTGGAGCTGACTTGGCGGCATCATTGAGTCAACTGCTCAAAATGATAATGAACGGGTTGAAAACGGGTTGAAATATACACAAAAACAAATAGTAGTCTTATTTAATTATATTCTCTAGATAACTATGCATTGATAATGTATATCGTATATATTTATTTATATTAATAATGTGATAATAATGATTATTTTTTAGCAATCAGAAACCCTTTAATAAAATAATATCTATTTTATAAATTTAAAATGCTTAATATGTATAAAGACAACACTAGCATTATATCAATGCTATATAAATTTAGAACTAAATATTATCGTGTGCATAAAATAAATACTCTTAAAGAATTATATGTATAAATGTATTCTCATTTAAAAGTTTATTTTGTACTCATGCTTAACAATTTTTTTTATGAAATTATTACGCCATAAGCTGTTTCCTTTCATTCATTAGTTCGAGCCAAGTTACAAAACTGATCACACAATTTTTTTATTTGCGCATTCCAGCACGTTCTTGGACTTATTGTGTTGACAGTCCCCGGCGAGAGATAATAGCTCCAATTGAATGCCATAACCATATCCATGTTTCATCTGCCCTGAGTCACAATTGCACAAAAGTAGGGCAGTGCCTTTTTGCCATATTTACCAACTTGCTCTCAAAGCAAATATAATGAAGAGGGTGGGTTGTACTGGGAGGTATTGCTGTTCTTATTTTTTTGTTTGGCGTAACAATTCCCATGAGTCAAAATTAAGGCCAAAATCGGAAATTTCCTACCATACCACATTGCTTTCAAGGCAATTATATCATGATCACTATGGGTGGTACAGTAAATATTGCTTATAAGGAGATACAACGTGTAAGAATGTGTATAAATATTGATTTTTATATTTTCAAATTATAGCAACTATTTTTAAATAAGTCTTTCATTAAGAAGGCATGGTAATTCATTTTGAAATATATATTTTACTGGATAATATAATTTGTATATAATTTGCTTAATATTCAGCCATACAAAAATTACTAAAATTTAGATACCATTTAAATAGATAAATAAATTAATCCAAAATGTAATTGCCATACATATAAATTTCTTAATATAGTACCCTTTCCTTCTAAGCATTACCTACTGCTTTTCCGTTTGTACTTTTTTCCGCAGCAGTTTTCCCCCGTGAGTCAAGCCCCTGAAGAATTGATTTTCGAAACTGGCGCCAGCGTGGGGCTCAGCTTGTCTGGGTTATGGTTGTTATCTAATTAAAATGTAAAAATAGACGCCCAGCATAAGTGCGTAACGTAACACGTAAAACGTGTATGGCGAAAAGAAAAAAATCAAATCGAAAGCGACTCAGAAACGGACCTTGAGCGGCATTTAAAACGATTCTTTCTCCGCTGGCCTTCTTTTCCTTTCTGTTTTTATACCCTTGCAGAGGGTATTATAGTTTTGCCATGATGTTTGCAACGCAGTGAAGGAGTCA